>JAVJIF010003586.1:0-81426 GCA_038442645.1 Agave tequilana | reverse complement strand
CTGCTGCTGCGTGCGTGGGTAAGAAAACCCATAATAGGTTTCGGGTTCGGGTTTTATAATAAACCCGACCCGACCCGTTATATACCCAAACCATTCATTAAATAAGGTAAATTTTATTTAAACCCCTGTAAGATTGAATAATTACTTTGGGGACCCTGAAAAATTACAAAGAGCCCCCTGAATTTTTTCAGTTATTACGAATCTAACCTTTTGTATTGGTTTTGGTTTCCGAACGATATCTTGGCCATCCGAAGTCAGATTCGGACGATTCTTGAGCCCTTGTGATCGTGGAAACGAGAGATACACATCTGGTATATCAGTATATGGTATTGGGTGTTCAAAAATTATCGGTATACCGTGAGTGGAAGTCCTAACTTAAATCTTTTTTTCCCCAATTTAGAAATAATTGTTGTTAGGAAATTATTGATAATATTTGTATTCATTGGAACTAAGAGATTGCGTCATTAAAAAGATGATTGTGACAGTTATTGTAAAAGTGAATTGGTGTTATGGAACCGAAATCTAAGTAGAGTATTCGAATAATGAATCACGATATGTTATGTAATGTGTGTGAGAACCTAATACGAGTATGATACCAATTGAGAATTGTTATTTAAAGTTCGTATAACATGAACCTTAAGAGTCTGTAAGTGTATTAAAATGGTTACGCATAGGCGTATGCCAATAAGTTATGTGTTTGTGAAATTCTGAGCATCATGTATATGTTGCGAGTATTTACTAGGATTGAGAATCGAACAATTAAGTGCTGGGTTCTGATAGAAATAATAAAGTATAAATTTTGGTTAATACCATCTATCCGTCTGTGATGAGTATTGAAGTTACTCAACCTGAAAGTCATTAAGTGGGTAAGTTTTACCTCCGATTCCATTACACACTGTGATTGCATGTGTATTGACTTTAATATAATGCAAGTGATGTCCAATCTTTATGAAAGTAATAGTTATGGATAATAATAATCAGATGGTGGTTAGTTAACACGGTGTACCCAGTGAGTAGACTAAACAGTGACAACTGGGAATTGATTATAGATCATGAATGTTTATTTATTAATAAGAGATAATTAGAAATCAGTTAAAATAAAAGATCACTTGAGACCCATCAAACCATGATCGGATAATTATAGAATTAGTTATGCTGATACTGGTAATAGCAGAATCTGAAGCTGATACTAGAATTGAACTAAACAAATGAAAATGAAAATTATCTTCGAGTAACTCGATGTGATCGTGATATAGAAAACTCTGCTAAATGGGATACATGTAATTGATGCAGTATGATAGAAATAGTGTACTGGTAAAGTATTGAAGGTTTTGTGTTAAAATTGATAACTCGGAGGGGATCGGAACATTTTGATTTATTAGCAATTGTGAACGTGAACCGATAATGATGGAACTGATCAAGTAATTGATAATGAACTGAATTAGAGCAACTGAATTCCTAACTCTACCGGACATGCTTGATAAGTAATTGAGTATCAAAAGCTTATTGTTAAGCTAAGTATACGGGATACTCAAATATATGTAGTATGTTGAGTATCGATCTGTGAATACTGTTTTCATATTTGTTTGTGTTTCATGATATATACGCTCATAACGTGATTTTGTGTATCAACTAGCACACTTGAGGCAGCAAGGGTCAGCTGGTGACCTACATGATTATATATCGATTAAGTTGTTAATCGGTAGCAACCGAAAGCATTTTGATAGATAAATAATTAAGATTTATCGAACCCAATGAGAGGTGGAGAATAAAACCTTTGAACCAGAACACATAAGTGGATATGTACTTTTAGCGATTAATGATTATTAATGAAAAACTACTGAATAAGATCAAGTCTGATGATTATCAGATAATGGGTGACCAATGATGGTGTATAATATCTAGTGAGTAATTAAACTGGTGAGAACCTGTTAGAGTCAGTATTGAGTAATCTGACAACTTAATATTAAGTATATCGATTATGATGCATAATTCGATATCAACAAAATAAGTACCGATAGTATTGAACTAGTATTTTGGTATGCCTACTCGATACACCGGAGACTTTCAAGTATTCTTTTATTGATTTAGCAGAACATTGGAATCCTCTATTAGGCTTGGAAGTCACATCTTTATAGTGACCGATTATATCTAACCGGTAAGAGTTAGATAATTACCTTAATAATTGAAAGTTAGTAATACAGACGAAAGATTGAACGACGTGTCAATGAGATTAGTAATCCAGTATGGGTAGGTGATATGTATATGTGTACGCATGTACATATGTGTGGTTTATTCATATGCGAACGCGGATGATGATTTGACTAGTAAATGACTGTGTGGTTTTGAACTAGAAGATAGAAGTAAGCAATAACAAAACATGCTGTATAGAAGTCAGTAGCGTTAACACCAGTATTGGTGGAACTTGGGATAAATTTGGGCTATACCAAATAAAAGTACTAAAACCAGTCCTTACTTGAAATAAAGGATAATATGATATTGAAAGTGTAATAATTCATTAATATCAGAATTGTCGTGTAACTATCACTTGTATCAGAAGTAATGAGAAGATTCTGAATTAAATCAAGTTGAACCAATAGGCAGTTTGCCTGAGGATAAAAGAGGCAAATGATGACTAATCCCTACTTTTAATTAAATGATAAATGGTGAATAAGTATTATGATTAGGAAAAAGCGAATACTGGTACTATGAGTCAGAACTTGACCGGTAAGATATTGGGGATCATTAAGTTGAATGCTTACTGGGTGCATGATCGACACGTTATTGTGTATGCATAGTAGTCTAACACATGCCTCTTAAAAAGAAATAGTTTTATGAATGAACATCATACTTGACTTCATGCATATATTTGGATACACATATATTGGAATGATATAACATGTTGGTTATCTTAAAAAAGCTTGCATGTTGTTAGTTTAATAAGTTGTTACTTATACACGTTAATGTCTTTCTTATATTGGCATCATGTAAGTAGGAATCATGTGAATTCTTTATGTTGACATTATCTTATGAATCCTTACAGTGATTATTACATGAAGGATATGATTATTGCATGTTTGGAGGAAGGGACCGGGTTGAACCGGAGGTGATCGAGGGGGAGAATAATACGTGGTATAACGTATCGGAGGAAGAGACCGGGTTTGAACTGGAGGTGACTGAGGGGAGAATAATACGTGATATAACGTATTGGAGGAAAAGACCGGGTTGAACCGGAGGTGATTGAGGGGAGAATAATACGTGGTATAACGTATCGAAGAAGGGACCCGGTTTGAACCGGAGGTGATCGAAGGGGAGTATTGATATTATTTTATTGAAGTATACTTGAATGATTATTTATGATATCCGGTATAGGGATATGATTGTTATGATATCCGAATATGGATGTTAATAGGTATGGCACCTAGTATATCATATGATGTTTATGATACCCAGTATGTGGATATGATTGTTTATGATATCCGAATTATGGATGTTAATAGGTATGACACCTAGTATATGGATATGATTGTTTATGATATCTGAATTATGGATGTTAATAGGTATGACACCTAGTATATGGATATGATTGTTTATGATATCCGAATTATAGATGTTAATAGGTATGACACCTAGTATATGCATATGATTGTTGTGACATCCAGTATATAGATGTGAGTATCTCCTATTTCTTCATGTATGAACACAATTATAATTGGATACTATCATGAGTAGTGTGTGATGTCCATGTATATTGGGGTAGGTGCAATATTGAACTGTAACTAATCTAGTGAGTAAGATTAGGCTCTCTAAGAGTTGTGTTGTGACCATGACTATATGTATGAGATACGAACATGTTACAAACTGGAAACCAGAAAGTGATTATAAGAGATAACGAGGTAGGTCAAGTATTGCAAAATCATTGAGATTGTATGTTAATGAAATATTGGTCACGTGTACACAGAAGAATACATAGAGACAATATCAGATAATAGAAAGAGTCTATGATTCATAAGCTGCAGTATCAACCACAAGTAGAAAGTATTGAAACTGATTTTTGACATTGCTCAACTGCATAATACTTCAAGTACAATGGTAGTATAATACAAACTCTATTTGAATGACTTCACTCACTGAGCTGTTGAGCTCACCCCACCACAGATTGATATTTTCAGGTCACGGCAAGGCGAAGGTCCGACTTAGAGCTGCAAGGATGTTCTCCTGAGATAACGTATGTACTTATTATAGAATGTAAATTCTTTGTAAACTCTGATGTTATTAGTCACTATGAGATAGAATAGTATATCACGGAAGCACTCTTCTATATATGTTTTATTTGATGGACCTTGGGATGAACTATATGATGAAAATGAGATATATATAGTAGGCTGATGTTAGCCGAAATCTAATTATTGTATGAGATGGAGTCTATATTTCAGAGGAGATGCTGCCGAAATTTCTTTAGTATATTCTGATTAACGAGCTATAAGGTTGATGATCATGGAATTTTGAGGTAATTAAACCTGGGGCCGTTACACACTCCTCTCTCAACCGAATACAAACCTCTCACAGAGGCAAGGCACAACCAACACAAAAACTACCTCACACAAGAGGGGTAAGCACTTAGCCAATACAAAACTCACCTCACACTTGAGGGATTCCAACACCAACTCCACCTCTCACTAGAGGGACCTAAACACAATCTCCACCTCTCACTAGAGGGAGCCAACCACAACTTCCACAATCACCTCACAATAGAGGGATACCAAATCAATCACCTCTCACTAGAGGGATATCACAATGAAGGAAGTTTACAACTTGGTGGTTACACAACCACAAACTAATTTTCTCACAAAAATAAGATCCTATAGATAGGATAGCAAGATAGCTCAAGTGTGAAAAACAAAGAGTTGGAAATCAAAACTCAAAGAAAACTCTAGGGGAAAACTCTAGATAGAATTGAAAATGAAGATCAAACCAATTCCCAAAGAATTTTCTTTTTAAATGATTTTTCAACCCTTTTAAAAAACAAGACAAAGATCAAATCTTAAAGCTCTAAAACTCTTTTTGAAACTTGAAATAAAATATTAGAGAATGGGAGAATTTTACTCTTGGAAGTCTTAACAAAAACCAACCTCAAATGGGGTATATATAACCCCATAAAAATTCTGCCCGTTGGCAGCTGACTAGGCCCATAATGGCCTTCCGGTCGACCGGCCAACGGTCAAAAAAATTGACCGTTAAGCCTTCCGATCGACCGGGCCCTGAACCAGAGAGCAACGGCTCTCTGGCCGGTCGATTGCCCAGTCGACCGGGGCAACCCGAGAGTGGGTTGCCTTCAGTCGGTCGACCGGCCAACTGATATGGCCTTGTGCACGTTTGTGTGCACGTCTGGTCGACCGTTCTGGTCGACCGGCTCCTAGTTCGGTCGATCGGTCGGTCGACCGCCAGATCCTGGCATAACTTATTTTCAGAACTTAAACTCTTGGGTTTTTAAATACCAAATAAATCCCATAAAATCTCTAAAAATCTACAAAAATAGTTACAATACAATACTTTGATATATAAACATGTGTGAAAAAAATTCAACACATATTTCAAACAATTTGAACCATTTTTGTGACTTAGAAATTTTGCCGAAAACCAAAATCCGTATTTCCAAAACTTGAATTTTTGAATTGAAAATTCGTTTTGTCCAAAACTCATCCAAAAAACATGATATGTGAAACAACTTGAAGCATATAATATGGATATAATCCAATATACATATAAAGATATATATATATCAATGTTTTTGACAAATAAATCCGAAAATACGTTTTGTTAAAACACCAAACTCATGAAATAGACTATCAAACTAAGTTTGTTAAATAGATGAAGCATACATGTATATAGAACAAATCTAATATACATTAAACCATGTAAACTTGTTTTGATTTTATCTATTCATGAAAACTAAGATCGGTTAAACCAAAAACGAAAACCAATAAACTTAAACTTTAAACAAGTGTGTGTGTTGTGAACTTGAGCATATCACACTATATAATCTTTAATAATGGATTTAAAAACAAAACTAAACTATGTACCGAAGTCTTCTTTTAGAACGCCGTCTCCAAGTCGATTCGATCCAAACGTGATCCACCGAGCTTGACTCCAACGAGTGCTAGATATGAACTTGACGCTCGAACTCTTGAATCACCATGTGAAAATCTCCAAAACACCTTTGTTGAAGCTAATCACCTACTAATATCTTGGTTAAGTATCTGAATCTAAACATCACAAGATTATTAGTAAAATAACTACATGAGTTAATCATCATCAAAACTAGAGTGGAAGGCCTCTGGGCTAACATATATATATAACACTCCCTGATTTATATCATATTATTTTAATCATATATTATTTGATACTGAATGGGTAACACCATTATAGCATGCTCGGTATTAAGACTGTTATAATGCAGAAACAAAAATTATAATATATAAACCGATTGTTAGTATAATTACATTGTATCACTATTTTTTAGACACATATTTTGAAGTATCGTAATGTATACTATTAGTATTGTATACTGTTTCTCTCATTTACTACTCACTAGTCACTTTCTGACGACCCTAAGGTTACTTCCTCAGGTTAGAGTTCTGAGACTTCGTAGTACCTGATACTCCCGGGATATTAGTAGGAGACTCTATGTCTTTATTATTCAATATCTTTATTATTTTGTCTGTATTTTCTTATTTATTCATTTTTTTCATATCTATTATGATCACTGACCCTCTTGCAGGTATTCTTATATTTATTTAATACTGAAATAAATGTGTGTATTGTATTTATTTTCCTGTACTGAGGCTTAGTGCATTTACCGGGGTATTTTCCATTAGTATATGTGTCATCGACTCTCGTCGCATCCCGGCTACAGTGTTTTTGGGAAGCGGGACGTGATATTCATCTACCTTATAATTTAACTGCCACTCTAAATCCTGAACCAGATATTTCACAGTTGCCACTAGAGAACTCAGATTGCTCCTTTGAGGCTTGAGTCAGAAGAAGACGACTGAGCTATTCCATCTTTTTTGGTGCATGAAAGAAAGAGGGAGAATGATTATGGAGTTATTGAAGTTTTTTTTGAAATTTCTTTTGGAGTTTATCTACTATCTAGTTTATTTTTTGTTTTAAGAATTTTATTGTAATGGATATAAAGATTATCTTTTGGTTGTAATGGATGTTTATGGTTATGGTTTATTTGGTTTAATCAAAGTTGGTTATGTAGTTAACTTTGAACCTGTTATGAATCATGTTATGAATATTTGGTTTGAATTTGGAATTAATTCTGTAATTGAATGTTTATTTATGGATGGTTGGATGGATGAATATGCATATGAATGAATATCATGTATTGGTATCATGTGTATATGCAAATTCGATTGTGATAGTTGATATCAAATTGAATTCCAAACGAATATTTGTGTTTTAAGTGTATACATAAATGCAGGGGGAATTTTGATAAACTTTCACTCTATTCTATGCATATATAACTTCATGAGTTTTTTTATCATAAAAAAGGGAAGATTGCTGACGCAAAAGTTCAATCGCTCGTGTTTTGATGATTCCCAACTCATGTAGTTAAGAAACTAATATTTTGAAGTTGTTGTAAAAGAATACAGGTTAGTGATTAAGATACAAGATTATTCAAGATCAACAGTGAAGCTCAACCTCATTCTATACACATTGGACTATCTATTGTTAAAGATTAAATCTCAAAAAGTAGGATTCAAATCAACATCAACACAAAAACTTTTGGGTTTCAAGAAATAGAATTTAAGTTGTATTAAAAAATGTGTTAATACTTTCAAGTATAGAATTGTTACCTCAAGCTTGATAACATAAGATGAATTGTTTAATGGTTTAAGAGTTTTTTCAAAAGTAATTTACATATAGAAATGAGTATTTCAAAATCAACATTCAAAATGTCTTTATTTTGATGAAAAATCAATTTTAATATAGATTAAATCTCAAAATAATTTTTATCGTTTGAAATATGTACTGAAGTTTATTCATACATATTATATCTGAAAAATATTTTAAAAAACATGTTTTTTAAGGGTTTATTATGGAAAACACCCTTGTACTACTGGGAGTGTTTGCACAAAATACCCATATACTACGTCTCACATCGTCCAATTTTCTGTCAAAATAAACATGTGCTCTTCACCTGCTTCCTTTAAACTTATTTTTTTAAATCCCCCAATCTCTCTCCTAAAACATGTGCTTTGCACGGGTCTCACCTCCTCTCCCCTCCCTCCTTCTCTTCCTCGTCGCCAATTTGGTGACGAGGAGGAAGGGAGAAGGGGAGAGGCTGGGAGAGGAGGTGGCTAGTGTAGAAGAGGTGTGACCATCTCTCTCCCTCTGTTTCTTCTTCTTCTTTGCAGGCTCGTTGTTGGAAGGAGGAAGGAAGGACAGGTGGAGGGGAGCAGTGGAGGAGGGAGGAGGGCAGCGATAGAGGAGGGAGAACGGGGATTAATTGTTTGATTAATTAATTAATTGTGATTAATAAATTAAGAAAATTAACAGTTAATTTGCTTAATTAGGGTGCCACGTGACGTGCACGTGACCCTGTGACAGCAAAATAGATGACGTCAGTCCTTAGGGTCAATATGTAAGTTTCATAGCAACATCCCCAATAGTATAAAAAGTGTTTTCCATAACTTATTCTTTTTTTTTTTATGAAGTTAACATTAATTTTAAACAAGTTTTGAAAAAAAAAAAAAAACAGATTATATTGAACCATTTTCAACAATCCAACCTATTACTGTCAAAAATGGATACTTCGTGTGCATGTATCTCTTTTGAGCTGAAGAACTTTCGACAACATTTCCAGAGAGTTCAGAACAAGCTTATTATCAACAGCTTAAATATTATTTTTCACTGACTGTCGAAAAAGGTTTTTGATGGCTAATTATCTGATTTTTCACAGCATTTTTCAGAGAATAAAGTTTGTTTCAGAACTGATCAATTTTCAAAAGTTCTTCTATAAAAATATGTCCCTGTCGAAAGTACTTTTAACAGCAAGTGTTGAACTTTCAAAAAGAATTTCTGAGTTTTAAAAATATAGTCGTTTGTTATCATTAACTTTCTAAAATTTTGCACCTTTTTTGACAGCTAGTTGACTTTCCTCAAAACTTTTTCAATTTGTTTAGCTCTAAATCAATTGTTTTACAAAGTATTTCACACAAGATTTACCACAGTTTTCAGAGAGTTTCTCAGAGCTAAATCCCTTCCACTTCTAAAAATTGTCTACAAAATTTTTAAACTCCCGTTCAAACTCTCTCATTTGTCGGCCACACAAGTTTGTACTCCCAATTCTCATTCTACAAATATAGGATTTTTAATTTGTAAGAGTTTTGTTGTAATCTAGCATGATCACATCTTATTCTTTGCTACTTCAGTTGTACACCTCCAGTGAAAGAGAGTGAAAAATCGATCTTGTGAAATCACAATTTGTGAGAGTTAAGACCCCAAGTTCATACAAGAGAAATCATGTTATAAGAGTAGCAGTTCCAAAAAATAATCTTCAGGATCATGATTGCAAGCATATTTCAATTTTACAGATCGATTATGGTGCTTACATCTCAACAAGAGTTGAAGATGAAGACATAAATCAATTAATTGAACCTCAAAAATAAATCGTCTCTTTACCTTTGTTTTTATCTCTGCTCAGTACTTACTATATCTGTTTATTATTACATACTATTTGAGAAGCAAGAATACCTCCTGCAAATAATTTTTAATCCTGTGCTATTGATTAGCATCACCTACTCCCGCGTTGATTTTCACTACGCTCTTGAATGCTAGGCAATATTGAATACAAAAGGCCATCATAGTATATATTCCAAATGAGAAGGAAGACAACTCTGTACAGGCAACAGCTCTCCATCCTCGTACCTTAAACCCAACTAAGACTGCTTTGAGCCAGTTTTCCCCCAAACAAACCAAAGCCTGAACCCTACCACAGCCAAACTTTCAACAGGAGGGAAGGCTGTTGAGAAAATTTGGCACCTGGTTTTTATTGTGGAATCTCGCTGCTTAATCTTTTCAGCTCAACTACAATTACGCTGATGTTGTCTCTGCTACCTCGGGACATGGCAAGCTCAGCCAGGAACGCGGCTGCATCCGAAGCTGAACTCCCGCTGACTGCCTGGGGGAATATCCTGGCTGCCCGTCCGCTGAGGCAGTGTCTCGTGATCCGGCATGCCACTTCATTGGAGATGACATCCCACAACCCGTCGCTTGCCAGTATGAGGAACTCGTCTTTCTCTGTCCGCTTGGTCACCGTCACCTCTGGTTCTGAGGTCACGAATGGTTTGAGATAGTAGTCCCCTGCGCAAAAGGCAGCTAACTCATTATCAGGAGAAAAAGAAGAATACGCGTACTATCTTGTATGATGAACCACCATGGATATAATCAAGATCATTAAAGAGAAGCGATACTCAAACACAACTTTAACCAGCAAACAGAACCCAGCATATGGTGAACAAACCATAGATATATTCTAAAGATTTGTAACTAGATCGAGAGCCTGCAATTTAAAGTTGGTTTCGCGTATTGCTGCTGTACAATGAAGCTTACTCCATCTGTAGAAGAGTTCCTGGCATGGCCTAAAAGTAGTCTTGGGGACAAGCAGTCTATTCAAGAACAGATCAAATGGGGAAGAATGGGTGTGACATTGCCAGTGACAACAAAAGCTAAGAACTCAAACAAATGGTCCCCACAGTAGTGAGAAAGCAAAAGACGTAAACTATCTTAGCATTCATGTCCACTGCTGAGGCAAAAGTGTCAGACCACACGAATATTACAGCTAGATAGCTGAAAACTATGTCGAAAGTGAACACATTGCATAGTCAAGCACAAAATATATTTAATTCTCAAAATAAAACATATGTCCGGACCATATGATATGTATCACATAGCGCACTCCACATTGCTCATTTTGTCATCACAAGGTAGAAATTTCAACAAAACTATATAGTGTATGAATAATTTCCTCAAACAGTCCTTCAAGTATCAAGATGGGTTCACGATATTGTAACACACATGCATGGATTAATATTTGCAAACATAAGCAAAATAAGATGCTAGAATTCTACCAGGGTGAGAGATTGGAACTAGAATGACATACTGAGTGATACATACCAATAGATCTAGAAGTGGCTAGCACGCCTAAGACACGGTAACCATCCCAGTTAATAACTCTGCCTCCAGCTGCTTCCACTCTTTCCATTTCATCTGGTCTGTCAGGCTGTTCATGCAGAAAGTTCATTTATATTGACCTTAAAAAAACATTTATATCGACCATAAAAAAAAAGTAGAAGGAGAATCATTATTCACTATCTGACAATGAATGGAACAGAATATAGAAACCACCAAGGTTACAGCAAAGTAAAAAAAAACAAACAACAAGAACATTTCTATTAACTTGGCCAAAGCTCATTCTCCCAATAATAAAATAATAATAATAAGAAAACCATAAAAGAAAAAACACTCCAACATTAATGCAAAGTTACAAAAGTAGAAATTAAATACTATCCGAGTACTTAAAAAAAATTTGCGGCTACATGAGAGCACTATACGGCATTAGAGATATCTGACACTTGCGCTGCATAATTATTTTTGATTCTTTGACCACAAATTTCCTTTCAATTATACAATCCAATTTCCATGTTTTCTGGTTTCTCTGATATGATATTGGAGATTGATCTTTTATCTTCACTTGCAAACGAGTGGGAACTCTAATTCTGAAATATCTGTTATTTATAAAGCAAATTTTAGGAAAGCTTACCTTACCTGAGAAGTGTAACTCAAATGGAAACACATCAAAATCAGGCAACAAATGGAATAAAATTTCACTGCGAGGTGTTTTTATTCTGACTTCTGAATTATTCCACGTCAATAATAAGGTTTTCATCTAAGCATGAAAAGTGCAGTTCTAATAAATCAACATAACTAGACAATTGAAAACTTCTTGGATACAGGGATAGTAAGACAAAAGACAGGATAGAGCAAGAGCCAAGGAATCAAAAAATTGCCTGCACTCTCTGAATACGAAATGCAGTTCTAACAATTAGTTCCCTTCAATGATAAGATGTTCATCTAAGTAGAACTACTGAAAATCTTTCACCAACATTGTGTTGATATAGATATAGTAAGAAGAACACAAGAAAGAGCAAGAAGAAAGGAATCACGCAATCAAGCGATTGCCTATAATCCCCAACGAATAGTTTCCTGCAATGAGAAGATGTTCATCGAAGTAGGGAGAAACCCCAGCTCTGATAATTCAACGTAACTATTTAAATTCTTTGTCCAACACTGTATGGGCATAGACATAGTAAGAAGATAAGATTGAGAGAAATCGAGGAATCAAGCAATTGACTACAATTCTCCTATGCTCGAAAAGTGGGAGATTTCATGATATCTTAATGTTTGTCATCTGCTTCTAATATGTTAATTGTGAGTGCAAATTGCTTTTAATGGGTAAATCAAATCACATGTCGTTAGGATCAGACATTAATCTCCCATACCAACTAATTAACGCACCTGACCATTTCCACGAGCTCTCAGAAAAGACAATTAACAAGGATCGCTAAAATGATAATGAGACAGTAATAAAGGTCAACTATTTTCCCATTACTACGCTCCATGCCTCACTGGAGAACCAGATTTCCCATAAGAACTTTCTGCACAAATGGATCTCACCCTCAAACTAGCATAAGATCTTTATCGATTTTCCATTGCAAGATCAAGCTCATGAGGCACTAGTAACTGCTGGATATTTGCCTTTTGGAAGTTTTGTACGGGGGGTCTCATGGAAAAGTTATACTAAACAGAATCCAATGGAAGATTAGAAAGGGAAGAAGGCTAGAATCCATTACAAGGGTGTTCCAGGATTAATATGCATCAGCGAAACATGAACCAGCTCCATCAACAGTTGGTTGAAGTAGAAGCAATAATTGGACATGTGCCTCAAGTATGAGTCGCGTTGTCTCATAGCTAAAAAGCAATAATATGGAAATCAATACCAACCCAGATTCACACATCAGGTAAGGAAATAATTGAACCTTTTTCCCCTTGGAATGTATGCATAAAACAGAAAGCGCCAAAAAATAAATAAAATAAACCATTAAAAAGAAAACGTACCATAAGGTAAATATTAGTGTTAAGAGGATCCAAATTGTAAATAACGCATCAACGGCAAAATAACCCCGATCACACGTGGAGACTTTGAAACCAACAATTGTCAAAAGTGTCACACCCTTGGAGGGCATTTCTACCCAAAAAAAAAAAAAAAAAAAAACTTTGAAGAACAAAGCAGCAAAAGCGCAAAAGAAAATAGAAGAATCGTTTCTGCAAAATTCTCCTCCAACGGGCGAGCTGACGAGAACTAGAAAGAAAGCTGTTTTCTGTAAATTTTGTCAAAACTAAGTAGTATTTTGCAAAAAGAACAAAAATTATCAAGAAATGAGCCAAGCTAGAGATCTAGAAGACTAGAACAAACACTAACGTAACCTTTTTAAAAACACGAAAAAAACATGTCAGCAACCAAAAAAAGAGACTAATTTTATGCCAATTTTAAACTAATTTAATGGAATTGAAACAGAGTAAACTATGATATCGCCGTACCTTGTGATCAGAAGAGAGCGGGACGGCGACCCCGCCCCTCGACAACACCGCCCTCGAGTCTCCGCAGTTCGCCACCACGATCTGCGTGGCCCCCACCACAGCCACAACCGCCGTTGACCCCACCGTCTTCTCCGCCGCCTCCGCCACCGACCCCGCGGCCACCGCCACCTCCTCGTCCACCCTCGCGAAGCACTCCCCCATCACCTCCCTCCACCTCTCGGCCGCCATCTCCGGCCAGTTCCCGCCCACGACCTCCGCGAGCACCACGTGCATCCTCTCCTTGCACACCGCCGCTACCTGGGCCCCACCGTGCCCATCGTAGACACCGAAAAAATCGTAGGCCGCCGTCACCGTCGCCGCGATCCCTGGCATGACGGTGACCGCGTCCTCCATCTCCCGCCTCCTTCCAACAATCGACACCGACCCGTGCGACGCGCACGGGGAGCTCATCTGTGGCGGCGTCTCCCTCCTGCCTTCTCGGATCTCGCCCCCGCCGTCCAGCATCCCGACCTGGTCACCACCCGACCAGTCCCCGTCGGAGTCCGACGACGCCGATCTCGATGACGTCGAGGACTGAGGCGAGGAAGACGGAGACGACAGCGTCGACGAGGACGACGGCGTGTCCGACTCGTTCCGGATCCGCTTCACGGATCCGTCAGCAGCGCCAACGGATCTCAGCCGCCGGATCTCCTGCCGCCGCTGGCGAGCGGTCTGGAACTTTTTGCAGAAATCACTCTCAACTTTTTTTTTATCATTTTTCATTACTCGTCCAAGATTCTTCCTTGCCTTAATTGTCTTCAATTTCGCCTCCCGCCATGGGCTTGAACGAAGAGAAAATAGAGGAAGGAGGAGAGCATGAATTATTGTTAAATACAGTGCTGTGGCAATCTCGACCGTCGGATCAGAGTTGCCCCTCGGATGCACGACACGCGCCCCCAAATCGGGAAGGTCCGTACAGAAGGCGCGTCGCAACGAGGATATCTCGCGCTGAGACGTGGACGGTGGGGATCTCCCAGTGCTCAGACGCGGCTGACCCGATAGCTGCCCTTCGGCGCGCGATCTCACCTTTTGTGCACCCCCTGGTGCCCGTACAGAAACTCTCTATGCGACTGCCAGCATCTGGGCTCCGCTTGGCGTCAGATCGGATCAGAGACGTCCGCATAGAAACTCATTGCGGGTGCCGTAGTGAGTGATTTTTCGAACGTGGGGCCCACATTTGGGGGGACGTGGAGGTGGCCAGGGCGACTGTTGACTTGATGTTGGATATCTAGGACGAGGTTCGGGATTTGGCGGGACGCGTGTCGCAGGGGTTTGCGCAGCGGGTACGGATGCGGAGGGTCGGGCAGCTCGGGCAAGGGGCGGGCAGCAGATCGGTGTCTCACCGAGAGTACCGGGGGAAGGAGGACACGTGGAGGCTATTATTTTTTAAAATATTATAGAAAATGAGGGAAATTTAATTAGCACGAGGGACTCGAGTGGGACCCAAGAGGGGGTTATTAAGGATCTAAAAAATGTGTGGGATTAATTTGGATGCTTCTTTCTTCATTTATTTATCGAGTAAAGAACTTGCAGGTGTGTGGCTGATCATAGGGACGCCCGTCTGATGACGAGGCTTCTTGAGCATTTAAAACTAGTCTAAGTTACGAGTAGACTCTGAATCTGAATCTCAAACCTAATTCCGACAAGTGGTCATACGTGTTAACTTGTGATTGTGAAGTTTTTGAATTTTTCTTCAAATTAGAGGGAGGGATTCTTTTTGATAAGGAAAAAAAAAGGGAAAAACAATTGGGTGCGTTCTATGTTTTAAGGTCATTTTTTTTTTTCCCTTTTATGATGGGTTTGAACAGGAGGGGGGAGGAGGAGAGAAGAGGAAGAACATGGACATCAGAAGGAAGATGGTGAGAAAAATAATAATGAAAAAAAAAATTATTGACCTAAGATTAACTAAGATAGAAACAAATAAATAAATTATTGACATAACTCAAACGAGTGACTAATTATTAAGATCATCCTGAAAAATATAAAAAGGTCTGATGATCACATTCTTGATTAATATTATTCTATCAATCAATTTTAGCCACATCATATTTGAAAACTAAGCTAAAAGAATCTTCAAAAGAATTTATGCATAAACTATATTTTACTAAATTTTTATGATTATTATCCTCTCTGAAAATAATATACTTATTAGTAGTAAAATAATATTTTTAAGGTTTCTTATGAGACATGGCATTCTACTCCATTCAACTTTCAAGCAACAAGAAATATCAAAATGGCAAACCACGAAAAAAAAATGAAAATGCAATAAAAGAAAATAAAAATAAAATCGTAGATTAAGCAGCATGTACTGGTACATGGAACTTACGCAAGTAATATATAAAATTGACAAATATATTTATAGTGGTATTCTTCTAGTTTTAAATGATTCATTTAGTTTAACATTTGGAGGGGTCTTTTTTTCCCTCTTTTTTGCTAATAAAATCAATTACAGGGGTAACTAGTTCAAATTACATCATCATTATTTTATTTTACAGACAACAATTATGTGTATTTCTTAAACTAATTTGAATACAACTCTAACAACAATTGTTATGGATAGATTAATAAAAGAAATTAATAAATGTCATCACCTCAAACTTTAATTACTATCATTTAATATTACCTAAAGCTATAATGTTAAAGAGACCCACCCAATTAGTTGTTTGTTTGTTCCATAAGAGTTCTAGTGCCGATTATCAATTATATCAATTCATGTAGTTTGTTGATTTCTAAATTTAATCTGGCTAAATTTATCAATACTATCGTGAACTTTCGTTGTTTTCTCAAATAACCTCTTAGACTATCAAATTTTCAAAATACTTCCACAAAGTTTTTTTTTCAATTCTAGTACTTAAATATCTTTAACGGAGGAGATGAAATGACAACTACACTTATTATCCCAGAAAGAGATCAAAAAGATTCTAATGTTTTTTTTTTCAAAAAAAAAAAAACCCTTCATTTACCCAGCCACCCAAAACCACCCACATTGCCACCCAAACCACCCGAATCCTGCATTTCACCGGCGAAGAATTGTTGCGGTCATTATCGTCTTCTCCTGTTATCACGACTGAATTCCTCTTCAGTCAGTATATTGTTGGAATTTACAGTATGCTATATATATCACACTAGTTCTAGAGATCGAGGCTAATGAGTGAGTAAAAGCTTGAACTTTGGTGTTTTTTTCTTGCAGATAAAGAGGATGCTTTTTAAGATGAAAAGAGAAGATAGAAGGAGGGTTTGAGGAGCTGCAAGAGAATCATTGCAGCATCCCTAAAAATCAAAAAGGTTTTTTTTTTTTTTTGGGAGAAGGCAAAGTGCTCAAAAGCTTGAATAGGCCCTAAACGTTAGGATTTTGCCTTTTATACTGATAGGGGTGCTCTCAAATTTGATATCTAGTTTTTATGCTCAATGAAAATGCAAGGTTGAAATTTTTGGGAGGGAAGATGCTTTCTTCTCATATGATGGGTACTGTTGACATGGAGGAGGGTAGCTTTAGTATATTAAATAGTGGCCATGTTTAATAATTGTGGGGCTAATCTACTTCGGTTTGGGGAAAATGGTCAGGGGTTCACATTTTAATTTTGATGTTTAACAGTGAATAAAAAGTGTAATTAGTATATAATAGTTAATTATTACTTATTATTTGTTTCTTAGCTAATAATATGCTTAATTATTTCTTAATTATTGTTTAATTGACATACATTTGTAATCAGTTATTGTTTGGTACTGATTGATAAAGTCCTCACAATTTAGAGTTCTCACATGTTTGTAATGGTCATCTTGGTCTCAATATGAATGAATTGTAATAATTTATAGGGCATGTGTCACTTGGCCTTCGTTCTATGAGTAATTTACGTGGTAGGCATCCCTGAACCAGTTGAACGTATTCCATTTGTTGTATCACATGACTCTATTTGACTCAAATTTCATTTGCATTCTTTAAATTTAAATTGTCTAAAAGTCAATTTGAGATGTTTGTTTGCCTAGATTGGTATACAATGTTTTAATTGGAAAAGTTGGATTGGATATGTGTCTTTTTTGTTTATGGAATCCACAATAAAAAATAACAAGGTCTTTTACACAAAGATGTTTATGCTTTGTCAAACTTCAAGCAAGAAAAATTGGATCAAAGCATTCAAAATATTGCACAAAAGAGGGAGATGATGAGTAAGATGCTTTGAACTCTTCCAAGAGTCACACCTAATGGATGCATTGTATCGTGCATTGTATCCACACTTTGTACACCTCATAGGGGTCTCTACAATAAGTGTTTTATTACCGTTAATGGTAGAAGCTCATCACAAATCTCTTGAAGCATTCAGAATTTTGTGTAATCAGTAATGTATTATTGTATGATTTACTGAGTTGGGTGTAGTGGAGATTTGTGATAATCTTTCTAAATTTTAGGCAAAAGAATATTGGCATGGTATCAGTGAGATGTTTGGTTTATATTTGTATTATTTAGTTTGTGCTTATAGATATAAGTTTGTCTTATAGTACTAATGTGATTGTTTTATTATTTAGTCATCTTCTTTTTTCTATTTATCAACTATTTTTTTATTTTATTTGTGACTTGCAGAATGTTTATTGAGGTTTATTGGGTAGTTGATTTAAGGTTGTTAGGAAGAAAATGTATGTTGGGGGTAAAGTTCATTTACTAAAGGATTTTGATACAGACGAGTGATCATGGTTTGAACTCAAATATCATTTGAAGAAGATTGGGATAGTTGAGGATTTCATTTGTATCATAAGTTTCCTAGCATGGACTTTGAGTGGTTTAGATTGTGACACTGCAGCTCGATTAATGCTAGACTATTTATATATCAACGTGTATGTGGTATTTTACATTGAACTCTTAATCACTTGGAACTGGCTTCAAAGAGATGGTTTCAGATACTGTAACGCTGATAATCCAAATGAGCAAGGGCAACAAAGCGCTGATGTACAAGAGCAGTGGGTAGCACAAGAGTCTCTCGTGTTAGAGAATAGCAAAGCTAACAAGAAGAAGAAGAAAGCAGAAGGAAGGCAAAAGAAAAAAAATCACAACATAAGCTGGTGGATCTGGTTGAGGGGAGTCTGCAAGACAATACACAAGTGGAGTCTGAGAAAGAGAGGCAGACTAACACTGACGTAAGTTCATCTACAATGATAGAGATTAATGAGAATAAGGAGCAAAATCACAATAATCATGTTAAGGAGGAAGCAACTAAAGCTACTATGGTGACAAAGAATGAGCAAAGAAAGGGGCATATTGAATCTGCTATGGTGACAGAAAATGAGCATGTTGAAGAGGCTACTGAAGCTGCTATAGTGATAGAGAATGAGCATAATAAGGAGCCTATTGAAGCTGCTATGGTGACAGAAAATAAGCACGCTTTATGTTAGATCTTAAACTAAACAATAAAATGATTGGAACTACAATACTTATCTTTGAAATAAATAAGATCATCATAACTTTATCATAGATCAAACCCTAAAACAATAAATCTAGCTTCTTTGAAGATTCAAAGATATGAGAAAAATTAAAACAATAAAGGCGGAAG
This sequence comes from Agave tequilana, assembly GCA_038442645.1. Classification (NCBI taxonomy): domain Eukaryota; kingdom Viridiplantae; phylum Streptophyta; class Magnoliopsida; order Asparagales; family Asparagaceae; genus Agave; species Agave tequilana. The sequence goes on along the minus strand of JAVJIF010003586.1, from coordinate 62,173 downwards.
CGTACCTTGATTCATGATTGAATTGCTTGAATTATTGGGATGGAGATGGCCTTTCAAAAGATCTGTATCCTTCTAGGGTTTCTCTTTTCCTAAAGGATCTCAAAGAGAAGAAGATGATGATACGTTTCTTTGGAGACCATGATCCATTTATATAATAACAAGAGTTATTCTTTTTTCAATTTGGCCCTTCAACAAATTAGAAATTGCATAATTATCTCTACACATTAATTCCAAGACGATTTAATACCCATTAGTCTAATTATTAACTTAATTAGATCACAATTAATTTGGACTATTCTTTAATATAGCCATACACATTAAATTTATATATGTGAGCCCACACACGTCGAATTATTTTCAACAATCTTCCACTGGGGCCACATATGTTACCTTATAAATGTGTACACTTTATGAGCTCAAAGATTGCTATCATGTAATCAGGTATTCCTAACAATCTCGTTCATTGACTATACTGATGTAGGACTAAAGGAATTTTCGTTACAATTAGCGTAACTAAACCCACCAATAATCACATATACCAATACAACCAAATGACATAGATCAATCATGAATGTGTAGCATGAAAATTATATGTAATGTGATCTGAACATGCCTATTTCCAACTGGTCCACCCTTAAACTTTATTGAAATCAAACTTTAACATAATAAAACAGAGTATATGAACTGAATACTTTATTTCTATAGAAAATGTCCAAATACACAAAATGTGTCCAAAATATAAAATAGAGCAATAAAATATATATACAAACTCCTACTAAAACATGATTTCCTTAAGTGATATAACACTCATGGAAGCAGTATGCTCATGAAAGAACTTCATTATTAATCCTTTAGTAAGCGGATCTACAATCATGGAGTTTGTCCCAATGTGCTCTATTGAAATTTGTCCACTCTGTATCCTTTCTTTCACAGCTAGAACTTAATGTCAATGCATCTTGACCTGGATGAGCTCCTGTTGTTGTTAGAATATAGAACTGTTGATTTATTATCACAGTATAACTTTAGTGGTCTTTCAATACCACTTAAAATGCGCAGCCTAGTGATAAAATTTCACAGCCATAATCTATGATTGGATACCTCATAACATGCTACAAAGTCTGTTGCCATAGTGAAGGAGGTTACGAGTGTTTTCTTATCACTCTTCCAGAAATTAACTCCTCGAGCCAACAAATAAATGTAGCCTGATGTGCATCTCCTACTGTCTTGGAATTCAGCAAAATCAAAATCTGAATACTCAATGATCTCAATCTGATCTGACCTCTTGTGTGTGAGCATGTAATCCTTAGTTCTCTGTAAATATCTGAAGACCCTTTTGGCTGCTCTCTAGTGATCCATCCCAGGGTTCCTTAAATATCTGCCTAGCATTCCAACAATGAATTCTATGTCTGAATGTGTGCAAGCCTGAGCATACACTAGACTCTATGCAGCTGAAGCTTAGAGAATCTTCTGCATTTCTTTAACTTCAAGATCATTCTTAGGCGTTGACTTAGACTGAATTTATCACCTTTTGTGACTGGGGTGTCTCCTGGTTTATAATCTTGCATACCATATCTTTCAAGCACATTTTCTATATAGGCCTTTTATGACAATCCTGGAATACCCCGAGAGCGATCCCGGTATATCTGAATTCCTAAGACAAAAAAATGTCTCACCAAGATCTTTCTAATCAAATTTCTTTGATTGGAATCTCTTGGTTTCGTGCAAAATTTTATTATTATTGGTAACAAGGAGTATGTCATCAACATACAAAATCAGGAATATATACTTACCTCCACTGAACTTACTTGTGATACACATAATCTCAATAGCATTTGTCTCGAAACCAAATGAGATAACTACTTGATGAAACTTATAGTACAATTGATGGGAAGCTTGGTTGAGTCCATAGATGGATTTCTTTAGTTTGCAAACTATATTCTTTGGGTGTCCAGATACAAAGTTTTCTGGTTGCACCATATATATAGTTTCGTTAATGTCACCATTGAGAAAAGTTGTCTTAACATCTATCTGATGTAACTCAATGTCAAAATGTGCAACAAGAGGCATAATTGTCCTGAAAGAGTCTTTTAATGAAACTGGAGAGAAAGTCTATATAAAATCAATTCCTTCCCTTTGAGTAAAGCCCTTAGCTATAAGACGAACCTTATATCTTTCCACATTACCTTCTGAATCCCTCTTGGTTTTAAATATCCATTTGCAACCAATGGGTTTCTTACCTTCAGGTAATGAGACAAGATCTCAAACTTGATTGTCTTGCATAGACTTATACTCTTTATTCATGGCATCTATCCATTTTTGAGAGTTAGAATCCTGCTTGGCTTGATGAAAGTTGATTGGATCACCTTCCACCGATCCATCAGTGTCGTTATTTTCTTGGAGGAACACTGTGTAGTCATTTGGAATAGCATTTCTCCTCTCTTATGGATCTTCTTAATGGTATTTGTTCTTGAGGTTGTTAAGTTTGTTCTTCAGGAACAATTATCTCAACTTGAGTGGAAAGTTGTTCAACATTATCTTGATGAAGTTCCATATCTGCTTCTCGATCAATGACAGGTATAGAAGGTTGCACACTGTCAAAAGCAGTAGTAGGGATTGTAATTGATTCCTCATCAAAGACAATGTCTCTTATCTTATTTCTCCCTCCAAACTTAACATCCTAAAAAAAATGTTACATTTTTCGTTTCAAAAATTGTCTTAATAGTGGGATCACAAAACTTGTAGCCCCTAGATTGCTCAAAGTAACCAATGAAGTAGCTGCTCACTGTTTTGGAGTCTAATTTCCTTTCATTTGGCCTATAAGGCCTAGCCTCAGATGGACATACCCAAATATGTAAGTGCTTTAGATTGGATTTTTGACCTGTCCAAAGCTCATAAGGTGTTTTGGCAGCTGATTTAGTTGGTACTCTATTCAGGATATAAAATGTTGTCTTTATTACTTCTTCCCAAAGTGATTCTGATAAGGTAGAATGATTAATCATACTCCTCACCATATCCTTTAGAGTCCTGTTTCATCTTTCAGCCACATCATACATGCTAGGTGAGCCTGACATGGTGTACTGTGTGACGATTCCATATTCCTTTAGGAAGTTAGCAAATGGTCCTTGGATGTTGTTCTCATGAATCATCATATCTGCCATCGTATTCACCACCATGGTCAGATCTGACATACTTAATTTTCTTACTGAGTTGAGTTTCAACTTCAGCTCTGAATATTTTGAACATGCCCAGAAACTCTGATTTCTCATGAATGCGATATAGGTACTTATAGCGTGAGTAATCGTCTATGAATGATATAAAGTATTGTTGACCATTCGAAGAAGCCGTGGGAATGGTCCACAGATATCCATATGTATCAATTCTAAGATGCCTGAAGATCTGTTTGCACCTAATCTCTTATGTTTGGTCTGTTTTCCCTTGATACACTCAATACAGACATTTAAGTCTAAAAAATCAAGGGAATCCAAAATACCTTTTGTCACAAGTCGTTCTATTCTAGATTTGGATATATGAACCAAACGCGTGTGCCATAATCTTGTTGAATTTTCTTTGTTTAGCTTACATTTTGTACACATGAATCCACATGCAAGATTTTATTATATGATGCAATAGTGTCAAGCAAATAAAGGTTGTCATAAATACTCAATGAACCAGTACTAACAATATTTGAATTTAATGAAAGACTAAACTGATTATTTTTAAAAAAACAATGATAACCAAATTTGCCCAATACAGAAATAGAAACCAAATTTCGTCTAAATAATGGTACAACAAAAGTGTCTTTCAAGTCCAAAAAAGAACCAGTTCCTAATAACAACCTAAAATACCCTATTGCCTCAACTTCTACCGACTTTCCATTACCCACAAAGATGTATCTTTCACCATTACTTGGCTTTCGGTAGCTCAGGCAACCCTACATAGAAACACTTATGTAAATAATAGCACCAGAGTCTAACCACCAAGTGTTTCTAGATACTGAAGCTAAATTAACCTCAGAACAGACGAAAGTAAAGAACATACCTTTCTTGGCACGCCAAACATGATATCTTGTACATTCTTTCTTTATGTGTTCAGGTTTCTTACAAAAAAATCAATCTTCACTTTTCTTAGGTTTCTTTTGATTTGGACCTTTAGCAGCTTCATCCTTCTTTCTTTTCTTGCACTTATCTTTTGCAGTACTGATAAGATGAGTACTTTCATATTTCTCATGCTTAAGCCATTCTTCTTCTTTCACACAATATGAAATGAGCTCATTCAGAGTCCATTTCTCCTTTTGACAGTTATAACTGACCTTAAATTGACAGAATTGTGCAGGAAGTAAAATTAATGCCAAATGCACGAGTAAGTCCTTAGACAGCTCGAGCTTTAGTGCCTTAAGCTTGGAAGCAATATGAGATATCTGCATGATGTATTCTCTTATGTTTCCCTTGCCCTTATACTTCATAGAAATCAAGTTAGCTAAATGGGTGCATATTTCTGCCTTGTTGTTCTTCACAAAACATTCCTCAACTTCGGCAAGAAAATCTTTTGCCAAAGTTATCTCATCAGATACTGCACCTCAAAAGACTTCCGGAATGCCGTACTTTATGATCATTATGTAAGTACACCTAGATGGGGGTGAATAGGTGTACGGCTAATCTAATGAACAAAATGCGAAAATTAAAAACTAAATTGCAATACACTTAGTGTAACCAACGAGTGTAGCCGAATTCCCGGTGAAGGGCTCTGAACTAACTCCTCTTGATTCCTCTGAATAAGAGTTGAGGTGCTATATGAAGCTCTCGTGGTTAGAAAAAAGTGAGACACACACAAACAAGCCAAGCATATAATATATGAATGAGCAATATGAAATGATGCAAGGCACAATATAAAAGAGAGAGAGAGAGAGAGAGTTAGAGTGAATGGATCAAACGCAAACACCAAGATTTGTTTCGAGGTTCGAGCACCCAGCTCTACGTCCCCGCCTTCACACAGAAGGATTTCCACTAACTTGTCCACACAGGACTCCCACACAGGGAACCTCCACTGAGAATTTGGGGCAATACAACGGGAGTACACAACTCCTCTCTCAACTGAATACAAACCTCTCACTAGAGGCAATGCACAGCCAATACAAAAACTATCTCACACAAGAGGGGTAGGCACTTAGCCAAACAACAAATCAATCACCTCACACTTGAGAGATTCCAACACAAACTCCACCTCTCACTAGAGGGAGCTAAACACAATCTCCACCTCTCACTAGAGGGAGCCAACCACAATTTTCACAATCACCTCACAATAGAGGGATACCAAATCAATCTCCTCTCACTAGAGGGATATCACAATGAAGGAAGTTTACAACTTGGTGGTCTATCTCAACCACAAACTACTTTCCCAATAAAAATAAAGATCCTATAGATAGGATAGCAAGATAGCTCAAGTGTGAAAAACAAAGAGTTTGAAAATCAAAAACTCAAAGAAAAACTCTAGGGAAAAACTCTAGATAGAATTGAAAATGAAGATCAAACCAATTCCTAAAGAATTTTCTTTTCAATGATTTTCCAACCCTTTTTAAAACAAGATAAAGATCAAATCTTTAAAGCTCTAAAACTCTTTTGAAACTTGAAATAAAACACTTGCAAATGTGAAAATTTTCTCTCTTAAAATTCTTACCAAAACCCACTTCAAATGGGGTATATATAACCCCCATAAAAATTCTGCCCGTTGGCAGCTGACAAGGTCAAAATTGACCTTCCGATCGACCGGCTGGTCGACTGGCCAAATGTCAAAAAAGTGACCGTTGAGCCTACCGGTCGACCGCCCGGTCGACCGTGCCCAGAACGGCTCTCTGGCCGGTCGACCGCCCGGTCGACCGGGACAACCCGAGAGTGGGTTGCCTTCAGTCGGTCGACCGGCCAACTGATATGCCCTTGTGCACGTTTTGTGCACATCCGGTCGACCGGTCGGTCGACCGCCAGAGCCTGGCAGACTGAAAAATAGGATTTAAAAATTGGGTTTTTATTATCCTATAAAATCCCATAAAAACTCTAAGAATCCACAAAAATAGTTTCTTGAATGATCTTAAATATACAAACATGTGTGAAAAAATTCAACACATATTTCAAACTATTTGAACTATTTTTGTAAGTTAGAAATTTTGTCGAAAACCAAAATCCGTATTTTCCAAAACTTTGATTTTTGAAATGAAAATCGTTTTGTCAAAAACTCTTCCAAATACAAAAACATGATACTTAAACAACTTGAAGCATATAGTATATGGATATAATCCAATATACATATAAAGATATATATCAATGTTTTTGACAATAAATCCAAAAATAAGTTTTGTTAAAATACCAAAACTCCAAACTCATGAAATAGACTATCAAACTAAGTTTGTTTAAATAGTTGAAGCATACATGTATATAGAACAAATCTAATATATATTAAACCATGTAAACTTGTTGATTCTATCTATTTATGAAAATCAAGATCGGTTAAATCAAAAACCGAAAATCAAAACCAAAACATGAAATGTGTGTGTGTTGTGAACTTGAGCATATCACACTATCTAATCTTTAACAAATGGATCTAAAACAATGAACTAAACAATGTACCAAAGTCTTCTTGTAGAGCGCCGTCTCCAAGTCGACTCGATCCAAACGTGATCCACCGAGCTTGACTCCAACGAGTGCTAGATATGAACTTTAACGCTCGAGCTCTTGAATCACCATAAGAAAGCTCCAAAATACCTTTGTTGAAGCTAATCACCTACTAATATCTTGGTTAAATATCTAAAACTAAATATCACAAGATTATTAGTAAACTATAACTACATGAGTTAATCATCATCAAAACTAGAGTGGAAGGCCTCTGGGCCAACAATCTCCCCCTTTTGATGATGACAAAACTCATGGAGTTATATATGCATGGATTAAAGTTAAGCTTCAAAGAAGCTCCCCCTTAACTCATGCATAGCAATAAACAATAAATATATGCAATGAATACTAAACATGAATATGCATCAACATGCATAAAACAATAAAATGAACATGCTCTTGATATCAAACTTTTAAAATAAATTCTTTTTCTTTTTAGAAATAAACATGTTCTTAAATAATTGCTCTTGATACCAATAAAAATTTCAATTTGAAAACTTTATCAATAAAAGCAATAAAAGCTCTTGATACCAATCAATAAAAAAACTCTTGAAAGCTTTTGATACCATCAATCAATTGTCATATCATCAAATCTTAAAAATCAGAACTTAAGAATCTTTTTTTTATACTAACATAAAATTTTTGATAAACATATTGATACCAATTGAAAGCTTTTGATACCAATCAATAAAAAAAATTCTTGATACCAATTGAAAGGTAATCAATACAAGCTCTTGATACCAAAAATAAAAATTTAACAAAAGTTTCTCGATATCAATAAAACAAAACAACAAAGCATGAAACAATAAAAGCTCTTGATACCAGATTGAAACTCAAATAAACCAATAAACATGTATATAAACTCACAAATACTTCTCTCCCTTTTTGTCGTACATCAAAAAGGGTTAGGAAACAACCAATAAACAATATATGCATAAACAAGATATAAACATGCATATATGCATACATAAACTCAAATATCTCTTCCCCTTTTTGTCAATTCATCAACAAAGGGGCTAAAAAAAATACAATCAATTGTCATATCATCAAATCTTAAAGACCAAAACTTAAGGTTCTTTTTTTTTTATACCAACTTAAAATTTTTGATAAACGTATTGAGACTAATTGAAAAATATTGATACCAATTAAAGATAAAAACCAAATTTTTAGAGAAACACTAAAATCAATTTGCAATAAGGATACCAAATAGAGAATAATACCAATTTAAAATCATTGATACTAATATTGAAAATGTTAGCATATATCAAACCAAAGTATTTTACATCATAAATGGTAGGAGTAAGATACCAATTTGAAATGAAAACTGATACAAATTGAAAATACAACCAATACCAATTTTACATAAAATCAATTTAAAATAAGAATTTTCTCTCCTTTATGAAATACTAAAAGAAATAATGCATAAGCTTGTAATAGATACTAATTAAAAATAATTGACATGATGAACTAAATCAAACTTAGCAAATATAATTTGTTCTTTTTCAAAAAAATTGTAAAGACATGTGAAACAAGCACAATCAAATCATATATATGTATTTATGGATATGCTAATTGAAATATGAAGCATACATATATAGAAAACATATATGAGTATACAAACATATGAAATATCAATTTTGATACCAATAAAAATATAATGAGGATCAAGTATATAACTCATACTTACCACCCTTATCATGCACAAGTTTAAAAGATATTCAAGAAGGGTACACAAGGCATGGTCGCTCATCCAACCGCCCTTAAATGGGTAGGGGTTTTCAAAAATAAGTTTGAAAATATATTATGTTTGAAAACTCTACCAAATGAAGAATACGAACTACTTATATGAAAAAATTTGAAACTAATACGAAATCCTTCAAGTAAGAAATAAAACAAGAATATATTCCATAAAACATGAAAATCATCAACACTAAAAATCCTTCAAAGTATATGTATGTCATGTACAAACTAAAATATACATACATATCCAAATATAAACGAGTCCACAAAAGTATATGCATGAAGACAAATGGCTCAAGGATGTATATGTATAGCTATTAATTTGGACAAAAATAAACATATACATGAAGTTAAACATAAACAAGAAGGTATGTCAAAAATATGGAATACAAGTCAAAATGTTTGAATCATCAAAACTAGACTATATTAGTACAACTAATGGGTACAAATGAGCGTTCAAGCACAAACATATAATAATCTATTTGTGGCTCACTAGTTGTACAAGTATATACCTAAGTTTTAATGAAAACTAACATCTAAACATGTAATCAAAGCATGAAGTATGAAAAACAAAACAAAAACTCATAAACATACATATGATCATTATGTACATGCACATGCATAGATCTAGGACATACACATTAGTTAAACAAATGTGAGAGCACAAAGGTATAAATCCATATTAAACATGGGTGTCTCAAATAACTAATCATGTATATCACTAATCTAAATATCATGGCATATAACATACTAATCATGAAACATCAAAACATACTAAAATCAATGATATGAAAAGCATGTAAACAAAAAAAGAGCAGTAAGAGATCGTTACCAAAACGGATAGGGCAACTCTCTATGTCTCCAAAACACAGTGGTCCTTCCACCAAACTCCCCTTGAAAGTGATGCATTCAAATGTTCTCTTTAAGCTCGGAACGCATCTACCTCAAGGCACCATCACTCTCACGTCATGTGAGAGCCCACACCTACATCAAATACAATAGAGGTGGTTTTTGGTACCCACACCCTTTTGGGTCTATGGGGGTTAGTTCCTTTCCTAACCCAAACAAACTTATATGCTAAATTAGAATCATTTATCTTATCATAATAAAATTTAGCAAGGTGGCCCGTGCGTCCACAATGTGTACATGTGTACACATGAGCATACATTGTGTTATGAGTGTGTACGTGAGGAGCATGTGTATGCCGTGTATGGTGTGCATGCATAGATGGAACTTGTTTCTTACGAAACATGGATTCCAATCGTGTGTGGTTCAAAGCACAATGGCTCAAAGTGGAGCCTAAACAATCAACACTCTTCTTAAGTATAGATATATCATTTTCAATTATAGAAGAGGTGGTGCATGCAATAGCTGACCGGGACAACCCGAGAGTGGGTTGCCTTTAGTCGGTCGACCGCTCGGTCAACTGGCCAACTATATGGCCTTGTGCATGTTTTGTACACATCCAGTCGACCGTTCCGATCGACCGGCTCCTGGTCCGGTCGACCAGTCGGTCGACCGCCAGAGCCTGGCGGACTGAAAAATAGGATTTAAAAACTGAATTTTTATTATCCTATAAAATCCCATAAAAACTATAAAAATCTACAAAAATAGTTCTTGAATGATCTTAGACATACAAACATGTGTGAAAAAATTCAACAGATATTTCAAACTATTTGAACTATTTTTGTAAGTTAGAAATTTTGTCGAAAACCAAAATCCGTATTTTCTAAAACTTGAATTTTTGAAATGGAAAATCGTTTTGTCCAAAACTCATCCAAATACAAAAATATGATACTTAAACAACTTGAAGCATATAGTATATGGATATAATCCAATATACATATAAAGATATATATCAATATTTTTGACAATAAATCTAAAAATAAATTTTGTTAAAATACCAAAACTCCAAACTCATGAAATAGATTATCAAACTAAGTTTGTTTAAATAGTTGAAGCATACATGTATATAGAACAAATCTAATATACATTAAACCATGTAAACTTGTTGATTCTATCTATTCATGAAAACCAAGATCGGTTAAACCAAAAACCGAAAATCAAAACTAAAACATGAAACGTGTGTGTGTTGTGAACTTGAGCATATTACACTATCTAATCTTTAACAAATGGATCTAAAACAATGAACCAAACAATGTACCAAAGTCTTCTTGTAGAGCACCGTCTCCAAGTCGACTCGATCCAAACGTGATCCACCGAGTTTGACTCCAACGAGTGCTAGATATGAACTTTGACGCTCGAGCTCTTGAATCACCATGTGAAAGCTCCAAAACACTTTTGTTGAAGCTAATCACCTACTAATATCTTGGTTAAATATCTGAAACTAAATATCACAAGATTATTAGTAAACTATAACTACATGAGTTAATCATCATCAAAACTAGAGTGGAAGGCCTCTGGGCCAACACATTAGACTCATGCGATTAGAGTGTTCCCACTTCTCAAAGTTCTTTCTATCATTAGGAGAATTTTCAGCTGTAAGAGAAGCAGGTTGCTTGATTGAGTTGGAACCTACATACAAAATACCGAATTTCAGAACTAAGAATGAAAAGTGCAAGTTACTCAATTCTACCGCAATAGCAAGTGGCTATGCGGGTCGTGATCCACAAGGAGGGACTAGCGATGGAAGCTTGTTTAGCAAGTTCTCTTTTATGCTATCATTAATGGTTAAAGTTCTTCTTTAGTTTCTTAAAAAGAAAAGAAAAATAAATTATAATGAAGTTAGGCAGAAAGTGAGAGATTGGGAAGATGGAGAAATCAGAATTGGATATGTATAAAGAAATGGAAAAGGAGTAATAAAAGAAGTGGGTGTTGTTGGTGTTGGTGATCTAAACTAAAGAAATAAAAGAAAAGAAAAAATATTAAAGAAATACTTACCTCCTTTGGTTGATGACTTACCTGGAACCCTTACATGTTCTATCTTACTTTGGAGGCATTCAACGCATAAGCCATAAGATCGAGCTCAGTCCCCATTCGCATTACATCATCAAGACGAATAAGAATGAAATGATACAGAATCTTGAGGAGGAGAACATCATCATGAAATATTGTTACACTCACACAAATATTGTTATACTGATGCTTCTAGATTCACTTGAATGCTCATCCTAATTAAAAAGAGAAAAAAGTATAAAGAAGAAGGAGGAAACAAAAGTAAAGATGAACATAAAAAAAGTTACCTTTTATTGCTTGCAGAAACGATGGAAGAAAGGAGGAGGTACATCGGTGTCACTCTCAACATAAGCCTCTCTCTCTTACTTCATGAATCTCAATCTAACCTAAGCTTACAAAGAAATTAAAATTACATAAAAAGAAAACGAAAACCTACACTACAAAGAATGAAAAACTGGACTAAATCCTATCTCTACATGGTCGTCCTCTTGCCTTTGAGATTGCAGGTACTTATAGAAGAAATGTAGAGGTTAGAGGAGTATGAAGATAGGGAAAGCTGGCTATTTCTGAATTTGAATCGTCCCCTTATCTCCAAACTTGATTTAATGTGGATATTCAGTTCTGATCTGCAGTTTATTGGCATGTTGATTGCTGAATATCACTTAGCAAATGACAGAATTAGAAATAGTGATCAACATAAAAGTTGTAGCCCTATAAGTCTGCTTTCTGGATCATCTTGAATGATCAGATTTGAGATTCAGTAGCAAAAGTTATGATTCAAATACTAAAATATATCCAGTCAGAATCTGAGTCAAACTTTCCGTTGATCTTCTCTCTATCCATTTATCTCTCCGCATTTGATATTATCCTTGATTGATCTTTAGCTAACATTTATAAAAAATCTGAATTTACCGATTTTCATTTGGTGTTATCTTTCTGATTTGCTCTGATCTTCAGCTGAACATTTGCCTCAATCCTTGATTTGTTCTAACTAGATCTGGGATCATCCTCAGCTAACCAAATAGATCCAGTTAAATCTGATTTTAACTGGTATTTATTTAGTTTAATCCTCTTTCTCTTTATTATTATCTTCTGCAAAATAGATATTTAACATAAGAAAATTAGCAGATTTATTACACGTTAAATGTAGGAGCGTAATGAAAAGAATACAAAATAGATGTACGATCATTGCTCTATTCTTAGTGCAAGGTCTAGATCCATGCAGCCAAGAAGATTAGAATATTCTTTTTCCATTCTTTGAAGTTTGTCCCATTGAGCATGGGAATACTCTTGGTATTTGCAGATATAGTAGTAGCAGATATAATAGATGCACAGAGAATAAATCAAATAAGCATGCATGTTCACATCATAATCAAATAAATGACTTTTAAATTTAAACAATTATAGAATACATTACAAGAGACATAGCATAACATTAATATCAAGTCTTTAGATAATAATATTAACTTGTAAGTGGTATTCTTGGTGCAGTAATCAAATGTTGGCAATAAATTCTGTCAAATAAAAAATTTATCTTTGGATCAATTTATTATTCACATGGAAACCTTATAACTGTCACACATTTATCACCACAGGTGTATATGCAATTCGGTCAAATGTTATCCTTCTTTGGACCGGTAATACTCACATGAATTTACACACACAAACATCTTACATTCTCAAGAAACCAACCTACATAAGAGAGGTCACTTTGTCGACATCTTGTTTCAATTAGTTTTATTGAATGTTAGACAATCTTAAAATTTTATTGAATGTACCCAAAAATTCGTTTAAAATTTTAAAAGTCCCAAAAATTGCCCCAAAAGGGGTCCACAATATACTAGATGTCGGGTGCAGCGCCTGGGCGCCGCCTTAAGATGTGTTGCGCCCTAGGGTACCGCGCTTGTCGAGGAGGCGCGACCTGCCAATGTGGGCCTGCCCTGGCCGCGCTCATCTGGGCGCGACCATACTAGCCGCAGGCGTGGCCAGTCTAGCCGCACATCCCTGGGCGCAGCCTGGCTAGCCGCGCCTACTTCCCCATAAATTTTTTTAAATCTGAAAGAACAGATCTGAAAAAACTCAAAAATATTTTTTTTGTTCTGAATTCAGATCTGAAATTTCAGATCCATAAATCTGAAGAAAAAAAAGTTTTTACCAAACCCAAAGTAATCATTGTAGATTTATAATTCATGGAAGTATGAATTAAAATTTTAAGTTTTAAACTTTAATTTCCAAATCTATAAATCCTCAAAGGAGAGGCTTTGATACCAATTGTTGGATCTTAAACTAAACAATAAAAAGATTGAATCTACAATGCTTATCTTTGGAATAAATAAGATCAAAGGCCATAACTTTATCATAGATCAAACCCAAAAATAATAAATCTAGCCTCCTTGAAGATTCAAAGACATGAGAAAAATTAAAACAATAAAGGCGGAAGCGTATCTTGATCCATGGCTGAATTTCTTGAATTATTGTGATGGAGGTGGCCTTCCAAAAGATCTGTATCCTTCTAAGGTTTCTCTTTGCCTTAAGAGATCTCAAAGAGAAGAAGATGATACGTTCCTTTGGGGACCATGATCCCTTTATATAATAACAAGAGTTATTCTTTTTTTCCAATTTGGCCCTTTAATAAATTAAAAATTCCATAATTATGTCTATACATTAATTCTATGATAATTTAATACCCATTAGTTCAATTATTAACTTAATTAGATCACAATTAATTGGATTATTCTTTAAGATAGCCATACACATTAAATTTACATACATGAGCCCACACATGTTGAATTATTTCTAACACTCTAGGGATAGAAATTGAGAAAGAGGAATTGTTCATATACTAGGCAAAGACCTTGTGTTGAGGTGAAAGTTGAAAGCGTTAAAGAATTAGATGAAGAGTCTTCTGATGATGATGAAGGTAATGATGAGTTCTATGATGCAAAAGCAGTGATTTTAGATAAAAAGATATAAGAATATTACCTTTGGAGACAAAGATGAGGATGGTGACAATGATGAAGACTATGAGCATGAGGTGAGGCTATTAATGATAATGGAAACAGATTTGAAGTTGTTTTAAATAAGAAGTTGGGTTCTTCAAATGGTGCAGAGGCTTGTGAGAAAACTCAAGTGCCAATGGAAGAAGCTGTGATGAATGAAGAAAGAAGTCATGGGGAAAATACTTGTGTAACGTCCCGATCCCGCGGGTACGGAGACGTTACTGTGACGTATATATGCAGGACAGAAATACCCTCACATATATATGCTAAGCATCAATACATGCAAGAATCAGAGTACGAAAGCACAGTAGTAATATACATTCCAACAGAAAAGTACAAGCACATAGTTATCACAGAGAGTGATACAATATTACGGGAATATTACATCACCAGAGGATACAAAAGTATGATTTATAAAGAGATATACATACTCAAAAGCTGAGAGGTGCTCACGAGCAGCAAGAGGAGTCTCGAGAGCCAATCAGGAGAGGATCTGGAATGAAGAGCTATGGTGACGTCCAAGCCTCCATTGCGCCACTCTGATCGCCACGAAAGGATCCGCTATGCTCCACACTCTAAAATCTGGACATGCGGGCCCAAGATTGTCAGATGTAACCTAACGAGTACAAGAGATGAGGCCAAGTGGCATGTATATCAGGCACACGTGTACAGGAAAGGTGTATAGTGAATATAAGCACATATGAACGTAAAATGAAACAATAAGTAAAATAACTATGGGAAAACCAATTATACAAGCCCACATTACCGATCCGTGAGATTAGTATGTCAAGTGAATAATCCAAATAAGGAAACCCTTATGTATATACCCTACACCTCACATCACTATAATCTAAATTTATATAACCGAGTTACCTTCACAATAACAGAATAAGAAAACAGTATGAAAACCCAGAAATAAGCAAGTAAAGTAATTCAACAAAGTAGCACAGATATCATATGTAAGTGAAGAGCATGATAATGTATTGTGTCACAGGTCTCAGAAGTATAAATCAAGTATGTCACTAGTCAGATGTTAGTAACATGTTATTATTAGTTATTAAAACTCGTTCGATTTGTATACGTCGGTATATGTCCCCATTCCACATACCTTAACATACAAACTGGAGAGTAAGTTATTGAAAACTAGTAGAGATCGACGAACCATGTTAGAATGGGTCTCGTACATGCCCGGGATAACGGTCAAGGAGTATCCGGTACTGAGCCGAAACGTACCACTAGGTACCAAGACTTATTGTATGCCCGAATAGGAATAGGATGTCACCGCTCCTACAGGAATAGGCTCAGGGGATTATGGCATACCCCGGAGGCAGGGGAGTAGGGGTGCCAGTACACCCCACGGAAACACCTAGTGGCCTCCAGGTAGAATCCAAGTATATGGCCGCTCCACACTTTAAGACCATCATAAACATGGAGACTATATCGGTACTCATCAATTTTCTCCATTCCGGTATAAGTTGTCTAATTATTACAATTGTGTCTATAATGATCAGTTTACTGGAACTAACAAGATTGTTATAACAGGAGGAACATATTAAATACAGGAGTACATGAATTCAGGTATATGGCAGGATAACAAGTGTCAAGTCCCTATAAAATTATAATCATGAATGAACAATGTAATACAGGTGTCCGGTGTAATATTATCAAGTCAGGTGTCACAATATCAGATCAAGTGTACCAGTACCATGTGAAAGCATGTCGAGTATCAAGTGATAGCATGTCAATTGTTAGGTGTCAGATATCAGGTGTCAAGTATCAGGTATCAAGTATCAGTATCAGTTTATTAACATGTCAGTGTCAGGTAAGTTGAATACAAAGCAACAATATCATATGTATCATCTGGTTATGTGACATAATACTGGAGGACAATATAGTTAAACATTTCAAACTCTTCACAATCATATCTATAAAAATAATAAATTAATTTATTAATTAGCTATGCGAAGCCGAGCGAAGCGGGAGCGTATCTAGCATGTCCAATATAAGTATAATGCCAGTTCAGTGAGTTATGATAACGACCACAAATAATTAGCAATATAGGCCTGTAATGCATGAAACAATATGAGAAAATCCCTTGCTATCCCAGAAAAGGTACTCACCAAACATGTAACAAGTATTAGGAAAACAATCGCACTAACAAGTCTAAGTACTCGTATATATGCATCAAGCCCTAGAATGGAACTAACAAGGCATGAAACAAAACAAGAGAAATACTCGCCTAAAACCACACGACGCCAAGCAATATACGAAAAATCCACGAACACCACGTGCACACTACCAATCCATATTAATATATTAATATATATATATATTAGAGAGAGAATGAGAGAGGGGAGAGAGAAGAATTGTTAGAGGGAGAGAGAGGCTACAAGAGAGAGAGAGATAGAGAGTTGTAGGAAAGTGAGAGAGAGAGAGAGAGCTAGAGAGAGTTGTAGGAAAGTGAGTGAGAGAAAGAGAGGGGTGCTGGAAAGGAAGGGGGTAAAAGAGGAAAGAAAGTAAAAAAGAAAAAGAAAAGAAAGAAAGGAAGAAAGAAAGAAAGAAAGAAAGAAAAGAAATGTAGAAAGAAGAGGAGAAGGGGGAGGGGGTGCAATGGCCGCCGCCGCCGGCCAGGGAGGCAGCGGCGCTGCCGGAGCGGGGCGGCGCACAGCCTGGGCCCGGGGAGAAAGTGGGTGAAGAGGTGTTTTGGGTGTTGGTGGTTGGTGTTGTTGATGTTGTTGTTTATGTTGTGGTGAATTTTGGGAAATAAAAGGAGATGGTGGTGATGAGTTTAGGGAAAATTGGAGAAGATGGAGTGGTAATTGAAGAGGAGGGAAGTGGAGTAGTGAAGAGAGGAACTTAGGGGGAGTAGCGCCGACTAGGGGGCGACGACACTGGGGGTGGTGCTGGTGGAGGCAATGGTCATGAGGAAGGGAGAGGAGAGAGTTGGTGGGAGAGATGAGGAATGGAAATGGAAAGAATAAGGAGGAAAGAAAGAAAGAAAAGAGAAAAAGAGGTAGAGAGAGGGATGTACAGTGGAAATAGGGGAAGAATGGGTGCTACTGCTGTCATCTCTAGGGGATGGGGGGAGATGGGGAGCAGGTAGGTGAGAAAGAAAAAGAAAAAGAAAAGAAGAAAGCGAAAGAAAAGAAAAGAAAGGAAAAGGAAAAAATAAAGAAAAGGTAAAAAATAAGGAAAAAAATTAATGAATAAGTATATTATTAAATAATTAAATCAATAGAATAACATGTTAAGTAGAGTGGAGAAGGAAAAAAGAAAGAAAAGAAAAGAAAGATATAATATTATTATTTAAATCAGATAAAAATCAACTGTTTTAAAAATGCTCCCAAAAATTCTCAAAAATAGAAAATATTATTTTAATATGCTAGGTGAAATCGGATTCGAGAATTCAATCTGTTTTTCAAATTAAAAATTTTGGAATCTTCTAGCGATACCGGTTGACACCAAAACCGGTCGAATTTTGATAAATTTAGAAAAATATCAAAAAATGCATTTAGATAGATTCTAAGAAGTAATGTGAAAGCCATTTCTAAAAATTTAACTCCATTTGAAAACTAAAAATTCGGGAATCGGTCAGCGATTCCGATCGACACTGGTTTTAAAGATTTTACAAAATAAATCTGAAAATTTCCAAAAATCATGAAAATTCAAAAAAATTGATAAACAGTATATGAAACTGAAATCGGTAAATTGGACTACCAGAAAGGTCAAATCGAGTAGTACACTGATATCGGGACCCCGGTCCAGACCAGGGCTGACTCTAAGTCTGAGAATCCAGATCCGATATCAAATAATATAAATAATCACAAACCAAAAAAATACGGAAAGATAATTGAAACGATACAGTCGAAAAAGATCGGGACATGTATACCTGGGAACGGGTGCTACAACCTGTAAGAAGAAAAAGAAAGCTGGAGGGAGGCCAAAGATAAAGAAAAGATTATTGGAGGAGATGATTGTAACACTCATGTTATTAAACCCTGGATTAATATTTTAATATTAGTTTTAAAAAAATTTAGAAATTGATATGATAATTAGATTTATCGTTTTGCGTGGAATGAATTTCAGAAAATCATTTGGAGAAATCGAAGTGAAATAGAATTTTTATATCGGATCAATTGATATGAAAAATATTGATATCTATATATATTTGTATACTGATATAAGTAAAATCACCTAGAAGGAGGTGAATAGGTGATGTACCAATCAAATGCAGAAATTAAAACTTAATTAATAATTATACACATAAACAATGTTAAACTCACAAGCAAGAAATAAAGTTGTATATACCATGAAGGGTTTTGAACTTCTCCTCGTGATTTCTCTTAGAATAAGTTTTGAGGTGCATAATTGCTTTCTTGATTTAAACGAGAGCAAGCATATAAAATAATATCAAGCATATAATGATAAGCAAGTAAGAGGATGCAATATATAAATAAGAATGAGTTGAGTTGAGTTGAGAGAGAAAAGTAATCACAAACACAAGAGAATTATTTTGAGGTTTGAGCGACTTGCTCTACGTCCCTACCTTCACTACAATGAAGGATTTTCACTATGTATGATCTCGCAAGATCACTTGGTGCTGCAATACATACAAGTCCTCTCAAGTACTCTCGGACTCGCAAGTTTCTTACTCTTTCCCGCGAAATACTAACACATGAACCTGCAAGTTCGTTCGAGGCGCAACCTCCAAACACTCAATACAAAGATTTGAAACACTTGGTGATCAACTCCTTGACCAAAAATAGAGTACTCTCACAAACAAGGATTCTATAGCATAGATGTAGATATGATGGCTCAAGTTTGTGTAAGAAAAATTGAGAAAGATTGAAAGTTGAAAGCTAGAGAAAACTAAAACACAAAAAGTGAAGATAATAGATCTTTAAAACTTGGAAATCTTAAAATGAAACAATTCTAATCACTCCTATTTATAGGAGAAAGTTAAAAATTATTACTCAGCAAATCCCAACAATAAAAACATGTTAAAATTATAAAATAAATGTTGAAAATGAATCTGAACTGTTTTAAAGAGAAACTAATTATTGGGAGACAAAACAGGCAAGTTGACTGCCTGGCTATTGACAATTATACATGCCTGTCGACAAGCATAACTACAACGGTAATATTTTTTGAAAACTGCACAATACCTGTCGATAGTTGAGTGTGACTGTCGACAGACTGAGACAACTTCAGTCTCTGTTGAACTGACTGTCAAAAATTATATTCTGGCTATCAACAAATTGAGCTCAGACTCAGATTCTACTAAACTCCCTATCGAAAATTATAGGTGGTTGTTGACAGCTGAGTTGCACCCAACATGTGCACATGTATCAGCAGTCGACATCAACACTTGGCTGTCGACTGTCCTGGTACATGGACAAATATAAATCTTTAATTTTTAAAATCAAAATAAATCTTTATAAAATATACAAAAATAAGTTCATATAAATAAAATTTGAGCACAAATATGTTTGAGTAAAATCAAACAATATTTCAAACATTTGAAATTCTTTTTAAGATTTTAAATTCATTTTGAAATACAACTTATGTAAACTTTATTTTCTGAAAAATATACTTTAAATCAAAACAAGTTTATTCCAACACTGTATAAATATAAAAACAAGTTTCTCAAACTTCATTTAAGCTCTAATGTGTATGGACAAAACCAATATACATTCTAAACAATAAAACTTGTTTTAGAGATTTCTTTTTTTTTTGCCTCATAAAAACTAAACAAGATTCAAACT
Organism: Agave tequilana; assembly: GCA_038442645.1. Taxonomy (NCBI): domain Eukaryota; kingdom Viridiplantae; phylum Streptophyta; class Magnoliopsida; order Asparagales; family Asparagaceae; genus Agave; species Agave tequilana. Next base: position 42,094 of record JAVJIF010003586.1, on the reverse strand, counting down.
CATTTTGTATAAACCAAAACTCAAAACTCTTGATCTTGAAAACCAATATCAAACTTTGTTTTGTGTGTATACGCTTGAACAATCAAATCTGATCCATTCTTTATAAGAATCTAAACTTACAAACATATGAACTCAAGTCTTGTTCTTGATCTTGATCTTCTTCTTCAATTTGACTTGTTCCAAACTTGATTTGTGAGCTAGACTCATATTTGAGTACTTGATGTGTCTTTTGTACTTGAGCTCTTAAATCTGTTGGCCTAAAGACACATTACTCTAGTTTTGACAATGATTAACTGATGTAGTTATGGTACTAATTATCTTGTGTTATTTTAAGTTAAAAGTTATATCAATATCATAATTTTTTTGTTTAGCTTCGACAAAAGACTCTAAGTCAAGTTTTTAAGCTAATTTTTAAGAGCTCAAGTACAAAAAACACATCCAGCACTCAAGAAAGAGTCTAACTCAAAAGAATCGAGTTTAAATCAAAACAAGAAGAAATCTCTAGTCTGTACGGATGTTGTAACACCCTGTTCTCGGAATACGTACTCAGATACGTATTCTGATTTTTTAATCATATTCTTTCAATTTCTCTTCGTATTTATTTTCTTTTATGATTATTTGTATCATCATTTGGTATTTGAATCCGGATTCTTGATTTCAGGATCAACCCGAGTCTGAATCGGGGACCCGTTCCTACTGTATTGATCGACTTGACTTTTTTGGTAGTCGAAGTTGATCAATTTTAGTTTCAAACATCATTTTTCTATATTTTAGATTTTTCATGATTTTCTAAAATTTTTCTGAATTAAATTACAAAATCTTCAAAATCGGTATCGACCGGTGCTGCTGATCTATTCTCAGATTTTTAATTTACAAACAAAGTTAAATTTATAAAAAATGCTTTCATATTATTTCTTAAAATCACATTTTCTATCTAAATGTATTTTTGGAGATTTTTCTGAATTTATCGAAAATAGGCCGGATTTGGTGTCGACCAGTATCGCTGGTAAATTCCAATATTTTTAATTTAAAAATGGGATTGGATTTCTAAAATCTAATTTTACTATGTGCCTTAATATAATATTTATTATTTTGAGAATTTTTGGGGATGTTCTGAGTTACTTCATTTTTCAAGCTTTTCTTAAGTTTTTAGTGTTTTCTCAGATTTCAGAATTTTATCCAGATCTTCTTCTATATTTCTAAAATTTTCTCCTACACTCATTCTTTTCCTTTCCTATTCTATTTCTTTTCTTCCCTTTTCTTTCCTCAGAGTATCCTCACCACACAATAAAATATCCCAGCCACTTTTTCTCTCTCCTCTTTAATGCACGTACCTCAGTGTGGCGCCCCGATCTGGCGGGTACGATGTAACGCCCCGATCCGGCGGGTACGGAGACGTTACTGCGACGTATATACGCAGGTCAGAAATACCCTCACATATATACGCTAAGCATCAGTACAGGCAAGAATCAGAGTACGGAAGCAAGTGGTGTATTATACATTCCAACACATGAGTACAATTACAAAGTTATCACCAGAGGTGATCTAATATTACATGAATATTACATCACTGATATGCGCAAATGCGAGAATACAAAGGATGGTACAAGTGTGAACAGTACAAAAGGCACTCACGAGTTTACAAAAGGGAAACTCGAGAGGCACACAGGGGGCCTGGAAGGATAGAGCTCTGGGCGGTCTGCTGGAGATCCACGCTACCGCTGCGCCACTCTGATCAGCAACTGAGGGAATCCACACGCTTCAAGCTCCATGACCTGGACATGAGGATCCAGGGGAGTCAGATAGAACTCCCCAGGCGAGTGGTGATACGAATGCCGAGTGGCGATACGAAGTTAAGCATGCAGGAGCAAGTAGATATAAAACAAGTGATATCAAGCAGGAACTACTCATGGTATGATAAGATAAGAGAAGGTAAAGAGATGAGAAGTAAAGTAGATAGGGCAACACCAGATATCTCCTAAACTAACATAAAACCGATAAAAACCGATAAAACCGAATAAAACCGATTACGAGCAAAATCGATTGTACAAGCTTAGGCCACGGCCCCATGAGACTAGTACCTCGAAGGAATAATCCAAACAAGGAAACCCTCATCTATATACCTTTATCCCATGTCACCGTAATCCAAGCACATACAACCCGAGTTACAAAACGGCACATCAAATTGTATATTAGCATCTTATTATAATTGGAGCCGTCTAAGCTCCAGGCTTCAGTATGTGTCCCATTCCACATACTTCAACTCACAACTTATATAGCAAGTTATTTGGAAACTGATAAAGATCGATGAATCATGTTTCGGATGGGCCCCGTACATGCCCGGGACAACGGTCCAGGAGTATCCGGTGCTGAGCCGGAACGTACCGTTAGGTACCGGGACTTATTTACGCCCGAACAGGAATAGAGTATCGCAGATCCCATAGAAATAGGCCTAGGGCGTGTGCATACCCGGCAAGAATAATCAGGAGTAGGGGTGCCAGCACACCCCACGGAATCCCTGGTGGCCGCCAGGTGATCCCTCAAGTATGTGGCCACGCGCGGCTCGATAAGACCACCATAAACATGATTAATCAGGGCCGATCAGTTTTCCCCAAACCAGGTGCAAGTTATCTTATTAGAATTTAATATGTGATTATCAATTTACGGGAATAGCAGGTACAAGACATGATCAGGAGTTCAGGAGTACATGAGTACTATAGATTCAGGTCACTGTATATATAATACAGGATAACAAGTATAGTATTCCCGTAAATGAGATAATCACAGGTCAAGTATATCATGCCAGGTGTCAAGGGATAGCATGACAAGATGGTGATATTAGACAGGTAACCAGTCATGTCAAGTGATTGATATTAGTCCGGTGGCAAGTCATGTCATAACAAGGGGTCTTGTCAAATAGTAGCATGTCTGGTGTTAGGTGATAACACATCAGTTGTCAGGTGATACAAACAGGTGTTAAATAGTAGCATGTAAAAGACAGGTATGAAGTAATGGCATGGCATGTCAAGTGTTAACATATCAGGTAAATACATGGCATGTGATAGAATAGTAGCTGAGCACAATCAAGCGGAGCTGAGCAAGCTGGAGTGTACAGACAACAAACAGTATTTAACACTGGAGCGTCTGGCAAGGTTACCGGGACAACTCCGCTTAAGGTGCGAGTAGGAATTCCGACAGCATCTCGCCTAGACGAATCTAGTGATAAAACGCTGAACGTTGATCATGATAACCAGGCGGAGCTGAGAGACCTGATGGTCCCAATCACTTCCCTTTCGAGATAGTGAGAGACCGGAGGCTGAAGGGCTGAGAGACCTGACGGTCCCAATCACTTCTCTTTCGAGATAGTGAGAGACCGGAGGCTGAAGGCTGAGGGTCCAAGAACGCTCAGGGTTTAAGCGCACTGTCGGTGGCTACCAGCCATCCCAGGAGTGGGCAGAAACCCAGAGTTCAACGACCACGAAGGGTCGGCCAAGCATAGTACAAAGCAGTAAAATATATATAAACATGGAATAAAATACATATCGACCCGACAAAGCGGGGAAACCCAAATGGAGGCGAGAGCGAGGACACTCGCCTAAGTCTTCAGAAAATATAGTGAAATCCCCGATCTCTGGAATCCAGAAAATTAACGCGTCAACGCGTTAAAGAGAAGTGGTAGAGAGAGCACAGGAAGACGCGGGTTTGAGAGTGAGACGCGGGGTCGCAGACGCAGGATTTGTGTCGCGCAGGTTTCCACAAACGCGGGGTTCGAGACCCGCGTTCAAGTAAGGACACGAGGAGAACGCGGACGCGGGCATGAACTTCGCGTCGCGTTGATATAAGAAAGCGAAGGTCGCGTTATACAAGTATCAAGAACGCGAAGATTCGCGTTAAGGAATTGCCTAGACGCAGGGGTGAGATCCGCGTCTAGCAATTAACAGTGAGAAAGAGAGAGACAGGGAGAAATGAGAGAGACGTAGGGATAGAGTGGGACGCAGGGAATGAGGGATGCAAGGATGAAAATTAAAGGAAAGAAAAGAAAGAAAGAAAGAAAAAAGGAAAATGAAGAAAGAAGGAAAGAATGAAGGAAAGAAAGAATGAATGAAAAAGGAAAAGGGAGGATGGCCGGCGATGGCCGGCGGTCATCGGCGGCGGCCGGAGTTGGCCGGAGTTGGCCGGAAAAGGCGGCCAAGGCTCCAAGTCCAAGAAATCTAGAGGGGTGCAAGTCTAGTTAAAAATGGGAGATTGGAGTTTTAGAAATGGTGCTTCGGAGAGCGAAGCAATAGCTCGTCGGGAAGAGCACGACGAGGAGAGGAAGATGGCATGGTCGTTGGTGGCTAAGGTGGTGTAGGTGGTGGAGAAGATGGGTTATCTTGGTGAAATATGGAAGAAGAAGAAGGTATTGTAGATGGTGTTATGGTTGTTGTTGTTGTTGGAATGGAGGAGGAGATGGAGGAGGAAGAGGTGGAGAAGTTGGTGGAGAAAATGGAGGTGGAGGAGGTGGAAAATGGCTAGCCAAAGGAGGGAGCAAGAGGCTCTTTTCATGGCAGCCATTTCGTTGGCTGTTGGCTGCAAAAGAAGGAAGAAAGAAAAAGTGAAAGGGAGAAGAAGAAGTGGGGGTGGTTATATAATGGAGGAAAATAATATATTATAACATTGACATCATTCCCATAAAATGAGACTTGTGTCTCCAAGAAACAAAACCTGCGTCCAAGTGAAAAGAAAATCCGCGTCTGGCAATTGCCCAGAAGCGGGAACGAAACTTGCGTTTGGGAAAAAGTTGCGTTAACAAAAGGACAAAAGTCATAATGACATGATGGGAGTTGATTATCAGTGCATTAAATGCAATATGGAGAGGATCTCTGCATTAAATGCGGAATCAGGTTGGTGAAACTCGCATCTAGCGAGAAGAGAGAAAAATGGAAAAAGAGTAAAATATCTGGATAAAATTCCAGTATCTGGGAAAACACCGAAAACTTAAGAAAAGCCCGAAAAATAAAGTAACTCGAAAAGCTTTCCAAAAATTCTCAAATATAATAAATATTATATAAAGATTTTTGGTGAAATCGGTTTTCAGAAATTCAATCCCATTTTCAAAATGAAAATCCTGAAGTCAACCTTAATATCGGTCTATACCGGGTCGGCCGGATTTTGATAAAATCAGAAAAATCTCAGAAAAAGTATTTAGATAGAAAATATGATTTTAAGAAGTTACAGAGAAGCCATTTTTAGAATTTCAACTCCGTTTGTAAATTAAAAATCTGAGAATCGGTCAACGGTGTCGGTCAACACCAGTTTTGAAGATTTTAAATTTAATTCAGGAAAATTCAGAAAATTATAGAAAATCTAAAATATTGGAAAACAATGTTTAAAACTGAAATCGGTCAAATCGGAAAAACGAAAAGATCAAATCAAGCAATTCACTAAGATCAGGTTCTCGGTTCAGATTAGGGCTGACTCCGAGTCCGTGAATCCGGATCCAAGAAAAAAACGATCATATAAATAATTCATAATACAAAACAAATACAGAAAGTAAATCAAAAAATATGATATAAAAATCTGAATACGCAACTAAGTACGTATTCTGAGAGCGGGGTGTTACAATCCATCCACCTTACAAAAAATTGCATCCTCGCAATTTCGATAAGGTGTAAATTGAACACAAAGGGGACAAGGATGAAAATTATACCAATCAAGATATGAATCACTGCAAGTAGGGCTTCCCAAGTCGACTGAACAATGATCTGAATATAGACATCCTCTGCTCTTCCGGCTGTATAAATCTTCGAACAATGCCGAATATTACTGACTGATAACACAGCTTTGCAATAGAATTCCCGCTGAACTGCATACTTAATGTCGCTCCAAGAATAAGTCAGAATACTGAGGATAAAGAAAACCCTGATAATACTGAGCATAAATAAAGAAGACCGATAGTTAAGAATTCCGAAGACCAGGCATCGATCACTCTGTAAGATATTGCCAAGAATATATAAAATCCGTAGAAAATCCGGATACCAACTTCTGAAAGATAACCCAATCGTGGATCAATCCTGAGAATACCGAGCTTCATAGAGTTGGCCGAAGAGATCATGTAATAGCTTCATTCAGAACCAGCCACTACCTCTCTAGTCTATTCATATCTTAAGTTGGTATAAAGGCTTCGAAAAACCAAAACAGGGAAAGATGGAAGGGATTAGGAATCGAAGAAAGGATGATCAAGAAAATAGAAAACTCTGTACTTGTAGTTGGAGTGTATAACCATGACTCATGCATTCCAGTTGCAAATTTCTTTACCATTAATTTGCCATCTGGACGTACTGAGGATGCGAGAGCCTAGGCTCTGATACCACCCTGTAACGCCCCGATCCGGCGGGTACGGAGACGTTACTGCGACGTATATACGCAGGTCAGAAATACCCTCACATATATACGCTAAGCATCAGTACAGGCAAGAATCAGAGTACGGAAGCAAGTGGTGCATTATACATTCCAACACATGAGTACAATTACAAAGTTATCACCAGAGGTGATCCAATATTACATGAATATTACATCACTGATATGCGCAAATGCGAGAATACAAAGGATGGTACAAGTGTGAACAGTACAAAAGGCACTCACGAGTTTACAAAAGGGAAACTCGAGAGGCACACAGGGGACCTGGAAGGATAGAGTTATGGGCAGTCTGCTGGAGATCCACGCTACCGCTGCGCCACTCTGATCAGCAACTGAGGGAATCCACACGCTTCAAGCTCCATGACCTGGACATGAGGATCCAGGGGAGTCAGATAGAACTCCCCAGGCGAGTGGTGATACGAATGCCAAGTGACGAGCATAGGTAAGCATGCAGGAGCAAGTAGATATAAAACAAGTGATATCAAACAGGAACTACTCATGGTATGATAAGATAAGAGAAGGTAAAGAGATGAGAAGTAAAGTAGATAGTGCAACACCAGATATCTCCTAAACTAACATAAAACCGATAAAATCGAATAAAACCGATTACGAGCAAAATCGATTGTACAAGCTTAGGCCACGGCCCCATGAGACTAGTACCTCGAAGGAATAATCCAAACAAGGAAACCCTCATCTATATACCTTTATCCCATGTCACTGTAATCCAAGCACATACAACCCGAGTTACAAAACGGCACATCAAATTGTATATTAGCATCTTATTATAATTGGAGCCGTCTAAGTTCCAGGCTTCAGTATGTGTCCCATTCCACATACTTTCACTCACAACTTATATAGCAAGTTATTTGGAAACTGATAAAGATCGATGAATCATGTTTCGGATGGGCCCCGTACATGCCCGGGACAACGGTCCAGGAGTATCCGGTGCTGAGCCGGAACGTACCGCTAGGTATCGGGACTTATTTACGCCCGAACAGGAATAGAGTATCGCAGATCCCATAGAAATAGGCCTAGGGCGTGTGCATACCCGGCAGGAATAATCAGGAGTAGGGGTGCCAGCACACCCCACGGAATCCCTGGTGGCCGCCAGGTGATCCCTCAAGTATGTGGCCACGCGCGGCTCGATAAGACCACCATAAACATGATTAATCAGGGCCGATCAGTTTCCCCCAAACCAGGTGCAAGTTGTCTTATTAGAATTTAATATGTGATTATCAATTTACGGGAATAGCAGGTACAAGACATGATCAGGAGTTCAGGAGTACATGAGTACTATAGATTCAGGTCACTGTATATATAATACAGGATAACAAGTATAGTATTCCTGTAAATGAGATAATCACAGGTCAAGTATATCATGCCGGGTGTCAAGGGATAGCATGACAAGATGGTGATATTAGACAGGTAATCAGTCATGTCAAGTGATTGATATTAGTCCGGTGGCAAGTCATGTCATAACAAGGGGTCTTGTCAAATAGTAGCATGTCTGGTGTTAGGTGATAACACATCAGTTGTCAGGTGATACAAACAGGTGTTAAATAGTAGCATGTAAAAGACAGGTATGAAGTAATGGCATGGCATGTCAAGTGTTAACATATCAGGTAAATACATGGCATGTGATAGAATAGTAGCTGAGCACAATCAAGCGGAGCTGAGCAAGCTGGAGTGTACAGACAGCAAACAGTATTTAACACTGGAGCGTCTGGTAAGGTTACCGGGACAACTCGGCTTAAGGTGCGAGTAGGAATTCCGACAGCATCTCGCCTAGACGAATCTAGTGGTAAAACGCTGAACGTTGATCATGATAACCAGGCGGAGCTGAGAGACCTGACGGTCCCAATCACTTCCCTTTCGAGATAGTGAGAGACCGGAGGCTGAAGGGCTGAGAGACCTGACGGTCCCAATCACTTCTCTTTCGAGATAGTGAGAGACCGGAGGCTGAAGGCTGAGGGTCCAAGAACGCTCGGGGTTTAAGCGCACTCTCGGTGGCTACCAGCCATCCCAGGAGTGGGCAGAAACCCAGAGTTCAACGATCACGAAGGGTCGGCCACGAATAGTACAAAGCAGTAAAATATATATAAACATGGAATAAAATACATGTCGACCCGACAAAGCGGGGAAACCCAAATGGAGGCGAGAGCGAGGACACTCGCCTAAGTCTTCAGAAAATATAGTGAAATCCCCGATCTCTGGAATCCAGAAAATCAACGCGTCAACGCGTTAAAGAGAAGTGGTAGAGAGAGCACAGGAAGACGCGGGTTTGAGAGTGAGACGCGGGGTCGCGACGCAGGATTTGCGTCGCGCAGGTTACCACAAACGCGGGGTTCGAGACCCGCGTTCAAGTAAGGACACGAGGAGAACGCGGACGCGGGTATGAACTTCGCGTCGCGTTGATATAAGAAAGCGAAGGTCGCGTTATACAAGTATCATGAACGCGAAGATTCGCGTTAAGGAATTGCCTAGACGCAGGGGTGAGATCCGCGTCTAGCAATTAACAGTGAGAAAGAGAGAGACAGGGAGAAATGAGAGAGACGCAGGGATAGAGTGGGACGCAGGGAATGAGGGAAGCAAGGATGAAAATTAAAGGAAAGAAAAGAAAGAAAGAAAGAAAAAAGGAAAATGAAGAAAGAAGGAAAGAATGAAGGAAAGAAGGAAAGAATGAAAAAGGAAAAGGGAGGATGGCCGGCGATGGCCGGCGGTCATCGGCGGCGGCCGGAGTTGGCCGGAGTTGGCCGGAAAAGGCGGCCAAGGCTCCAAGTCCAAGAAATCTAGAGGGGTGCAAGTCTAGTTAAAAATGGGAGATTGGAGTTTTAGAAATGGTGCTTCGGAGAGCGAAGCAATAGCTCGTCGGGAAGAGCACGACGAGGAGAGGAAGATGGCATGGTCGTTGGTGGCTAAGGTGGTGTAGGTGGTGGAGAAGATGGGTTATCTTGGTGAAATATGGAAGAAGAAGAAGGTATTTTAGATGGTGTTATGGTTGTTGTTGTTGTTGGAATGGAGGAGGAGATGGAGGAGGAAGAGGTGGAGAAGTTGGTGGAGAAAATGGAGGTGGAGGAGGTGGAAAATGGCTAGCCAAAGGAGGGAGCAAGAGGCTCTTTTCATGGCAGCCATTTCGTTGGCTGTTGGCTGCAAAAGAAGGAAGAAAGAAAAAGTGAAAGGGAGAAGAAGAAGTGGGGGTGGTTATATAATGGAGGAAAATAATATATTATAACATTGACATCATTCCTATAAAATGAGACTTGTGTCTCCAAGAAACAAAACCTGCGTCCAAGTGAAAAGAAAATCCGCGTCTGGCAATTGCCCAGACGCGGGAACGAAACTTGCGTTTGGGAAAAAGTTGCGTTAACAAAAGGACAAAAGTCATAATGACATGATGGGAGTTGATTATCAGTGCATTAAATGCAATATGGAGAGGATCTCTGCATTAAATGCGGAATCAGGTTGGTGAAACTCGCATCTAGCGAGAAGAGAGAAAAATGGAAAAAGAGTAAAATATCTGGATAAAATTCCAGTATCTGGGAAAACACCGAAAACTTAAGAAAAGCCCGAAAAATAAAGTAACTCGAAAAGCTTTCCAAAAATTCTCAAAAATAATAAATATTATATAAAGATTTTTGGTGAAATCAGTTTTTAGAAATTCAATCCCATTTTCAAAATAAAAATCCTGAAGTCAACCGTTAATATCGGTCTATACCGGGTCGGCCGGATTTTGATAAAATCAGAAAAATCCCAGAAAAAGTATTTAGATAGAAAATGTGATTTTAAGAAGTTACAGAAAAGCCGTTTTTAGAATTTCAACTCCGTTTGTAGATTAAAAATCCGAGAATCGGTCAACGGTGTCGGTCAACACCGGTTTTGAAGATTTTAAATTTAATTCAGGAAAATTCCAGAAAATTATAAAAATCTAAAATATTGGAAAATCATGTTTAAAACTGAAATCGGTCAAATCGAAATAACGAAAAGATCAAATCAAGCAATTCACTAAGATCAGGTTCTCGGTTCAGACTAGGGCTGACTCCGAGTCCGTGAATCCGGATCCAAGAAAAAAACGATCATATAAATAATTCATAATACAAAACAAATACAGGAAGTAAATCGAAAAATACGATCGAAAAATCTGAATACGCAACTAAGTACGTATTCTGGGAGCGGGGTGTTACATACGAAGATGCCACTGCGACATATATACGCAGATCAGAAATACCCTTACGTATATACGCTAAGCATCAGTACAGGTAAGAAATAGAGGCGGAAGCACAGTGGTAATATACATTCCAATAGAAAAGTACAAGTACATGATTATCACAGAAAGTGATACAATATTACAAATATTACATCACTAGAAAATACAAGAGTACATAATGCGAAGAGAGATACAAAAGCTGAGAGGTGCTCACGAGCAGCAAGAGGGACCTCGAGAGCCAAATAGGAGAAGAGCTGGGAGGAAGAGCTACGGCGACGTCTAAGCTTCGGCTGCGCTCTGACCACCACGGGAGGATCCGCTGCGTGCTCTAATCAGCAAAGCAAGGCCATCATGGTTCAGGTTCTAGAATCTAGGCATGAAAATCTAAGGTTGTCAGATGCAACCCCGCGAGTACATATAGTAAAGCCAAGTGGCGTGCATAACAGGTACATGTGTATAGGAAATGTGTATCGTGAATATAACCACATATAAGCATGAAATGAGACAGTAAGTAAAGTAACTACAGGAAAATCAGTTATACAAGTCCACATTACCGATTCGTGAGATTAGTACATCGAAGGAATAATTCAAATAAGAAAACCCTCATATATATACCCTATACCTCACGTCATTGTAGTCTGAGTTTATATAATCTGACTTTACCTTCACAATAATATAATAATGAAACAATATAGAAGCAATCATGTGATCCAACAAGATAGCACATATCTAAGTGGTGAGCAGTATAAACCAAGAGTACAATTAGTCAGTTATCAGGAGCATGTTATTATTAAGTTATTAAGACTCATCTGATTTGTATACGTCGGTATGTGTCCCATCCCACATATCTCAGCATACAGACCAGAGAGTAAGTTATTAGAAACTGATGGAGATCGACGAACCATGCTTAAAATGGGTCCCCTACATGCCCGGGACAACGGTCAAGGAGTATCCAGTGCTGAGCCGGAACGTACCGCTAGGTACCTGGACTTATTGTACGTCCGAATAGGAATAGTATGGAACTGCTCCCATAGGAATAAGCCTAGGGGCTTATGGCACAACCGGCAGGCAAGGGAGTAGGGGTGCCAGTACACCCCACGGAAGCACCTGGTGGCCTCCAGGTTGAGTCCAAGTATATGGCCGCGCGACACTATAAAACCATCATAAACATGGAGACTATATCGGTTCTCATCAGTTTCTCCCATCCCGGTGTAAGTTGTCCAATTATTAGAATTGTTTAGTAATAATATCCACAGGGTATTCGTAGTAATCATATATTCATGGTTATCCTATTACGAGGATCAAGAGGAGTATAATATCAGGAGCCATCCTTTTCAGGGGTTCAGGAATACAGGAGTACAGGAGTTCAGGAGTACCAAATGTCTGGTAACAATATAATAATCAAGTCCCCGTAAAAATGATAGTCATGAATATGCCATATAATACAGGTACCAGGGGTGGTAGTGTCCAGTCAAGGGTCACGATGTCAAGTCAATATACTTGTACCACATGAAAGCATATAAAGTAAGGGTTAGTATGTGTCATATACTGGGGGTCAGGATCATGACAAGTATGCTATATATCAAGTACTGGTATCTAATATCAAGTGTCGTGGATCAGGTATCAAGTATAACATACCGAGTACCGGTGTCAGATATCAAGTACCGTGGATCAGGTATCAAATATAATATATCAAGTGTCGGTGTCATAAATCATGCATCAAATATAAAATGTCTAGTGTCGGGTAAATATCGTATATTAACTTGCATGACAAGGAATCATGTATTAAAAATTGCAGTAACAAGTGTTAGGCATGTTGCGGTAGTAATACGATGTCTACATATCAATATCATGCTATAAATCCAGAGTAATTATTTTTAAATTCAATATAAAGTACTCGCATAATACTAAAATAGATGCATCTTCGAAAGAAACTATACTCGCCTGAAATCGGAATGAAAATACCGAGAAAAGTTCGAGGAACCCACGAACCCATGCAGCAAGCCACTAGCCCATATAAATATAAAAAATATAAATATAAATATATATAAATATTAGAGAGGGAATGAGAGAGGAGAGAGAAAGTTATAGGAAGGAGAGAGAAAATAGGGTATTTTTAGAAAAGGAATAGGAATTAAAAAGGGGAGGAGTATGGTTGTAAATATGGGGAAGTAATCTGGGAATGAGGTGGAAGGTATTTTAGGAATGTGAGAAAAGTGTTATTATTTTAGGGAAAGAAAGAAAGATGAAAATAAAGAAAAGAAAGAAATAAAGAAAGAAGAAGAAGAAAGAAAGAAAAGAAATGGAGGGGGGGAGGGGTGGCCGGCGGCCTGGCGGCGGCGGCACCGCCGGGAGGGGCTGGCGCGCGCGCCCCAGGGGATGGGAGGAGAGGTGGTTGTTGGTGTGTTGTTGTTTGTGTTGGTGGAGGTGGTGGTGGTAGTTGTTGGTGGTGGTGGTTATGGGTGGTGTGGTAATTGTTGGAGGTGGTGGGGAGTTGGAGGATGAGGAGGAGGTGATGATGGAGTGGTTAGAGTGGTGAATTTGATGAAGGTGGTGGTGAATTTTGGAGGAGGAAGGGAGGTGATGGTGGTGGGTTTTGATGAAATTGGAGGTGGTGGATGGTTGAAGGAGTGGTGGAGTGGAGAGGGGGTGTGGGGGAGGTGGTTGGCCGGCCTAGGGGTGGGACGGCGGCGGCGGTGGCGATGGTGGAGGCGGCGGTGGGATGTTAAAGAAGATGGGTTGGTTTGTTTTGTTGAAGGAGATGGAATTGATTTTGGATTTTTGAAATGAAAAGGAAAAGGAAAATGGAGAGTTTAATAGAGAAGGAGAAGGAAAGAAATGATGAATTTGGGGGGAAGAGAGAGGCTACGGGTGGCTTGCAGGTGGCAGTGGCAGGGGAGCAGACGACTGGGTGCAGGGGATGGGGAAAGTCAAAGGGGAAGAAAAGAAAAGAAAGAAAAAGAAAGAAAATTAAAGAAAAGAAAAAATAAGAAAAAAGAAAATAAAATAATATAAAAAATTTTTATTATAATTTCTAAAAGTACAAAGTAGGGGAGTAGAGAAGGAAAAAGAAAGAAAAGAAATCGTCAGTAAAAATATTATTATTTTAATAGGGCGAAAATTTGACTGTTTCAGAAACGTTCCTAAAAATTCTCAAAAATAGAAAATATTATTTTAAGATGTCTAGTGAAACTAAATTCAAGAAATTTAATATAGTTTTCAAATTAAAAATCGTGAAATATTCCGGCAATACCGGCCGACCCCAGAATCGGTGAAATTTTGATAATTTTAGAAAAATTTCAAAAAATATTTTTAGATAGAAAATAAAATTTTAAGAAGTAATATGAAATCCGTTTTTAAAAATTCAATCCTATTTGAAAACTAAAAATCTGGGAATCAGTCAGTGATGCCTACCAACTCCGATTTTGGAGATTTTGCAAAATAATTCTGAAAAATCATGAAAAATCTAGAATATTAGAAAACAGTGTCTGAAACTAAAATCGGTCAAATCAAACTATCAGAAAGGTCAAATTGAGCGGTATGCCAGTATCGAGTTCCCAGTCCGGGTCAGGGCTGACTCTAAGACTGAGAATCCAGATCTGATACCAAAAACATGAGAAATCACAACTTAAAAATAAATATTGGAAGAAAATTACAATAATATGGTCAAAAAGTAGAGACACATATCTGGGTACGTATCCCGGAAACGGGGTGCTACACTCAGCACCTGATCCAGATGCGGACCTGAGCCCTGCGTCTGGGCTTAACCCAGTTGAGACACGAGTCTCATTTCCTCTCTCTGGATTCTTCACTCTCTCTCGCATTTAATTCCCCTTTAAATCAATCATATCACTCTTATCAACTTCTTCTCTCTCCTCTGCAAATGCGAGTCTCTGCGTTTTCACCCAATGTGACCCTGAGTCTCACGTCCTAGCTCAGCCTAGCCAGCCAAACGTGGGTCTGGGCTATGGGACGTGGATCTCATGAATGAGACGCAGGTCTCATTTGTAAAAGTCCCCCCATATACATGTGTGTGTGTGTGTGTGCCCATACTCTCTCTCTCTCTCTCTCTCTCTCATTTTCACTTTTATTCTTCTTTCTCCTCCAACCCAGTAGCACCGGCACCCCTTAGCCAGCCCATTGGCCGGTGACCTTAGGCCACCACCACCATCAACCCAAATCTCCTCCCACAACTCCTCTCCTCCTTTCTCTGCTCCTAAACACCATCACCACCACCACCTCCTTCTTCACCAAAACCCATTCTCACCACCATCTTCTCCACCATCTCCACTACTACCAACACCACCATGACCAACACCGACCCCGGCATCTTCTCTCCTGTGGTGAGCTCTCCGATTCTAGCCATTTCTTGGCTTTCGAAATGGCGCTTCGTCAATCTCCAACTCTACCTCCTTCAACTAGACTTGCACCACCCTTATCAACACCTCCCCCTTCTCCCCTCTGCCTTGGCCAGACCATCGGCCACCTAGCCTCGTCAGTGCCTCCCGGCCAGACCAGACTGGCCGCTCCCCTTTTCCCTCTTCTTTTTCCTTTTTCTTTCTTTCCTTTTCTTTCTTTCTTCTTTTCTTCTTTCCTTCTTCTTTCTTTCCCATTTTCCCATTCACTGTTCTTTCTTCTCTCTCTCCTCCTGCCCATTCTTTCTCCCCTAGCCAAAGCCAGGCCAGGCCAGGTCGTGGTTTGCCTTCTCTCTCTCCATTTTGACTCTCTCTCCCCCCTAATATTCTCTATCCTTGCTTCTCTCTCTCTCTCTCTCTCTTTCTTTCTATTTCTCTTTCACTCCCTCCCTCTATTACTCTAACTCTCTCTTTCTTTATTACTCTCTCTTTTACTCTTATGTTGGCCACTGGACTTAGAACTCACCCCCACGTCCAAGTGCCTCGCAACTTGAAAACGCGATACCCGCGTTTTAGTCTTGGCAACGCGAAGCACCACTTCTGCATAATGCAATTCCCGCGTTCACGACCTTCACGTTCGGCCACCTTCGTGTTCCCTCTCTATCTTCTCTATTTTATATAACATAATTTATTATATTTGAACGCGTTTACGCGTTGGTTACTTGGAGTTCCAGAGATTAGGGATTTCACAGTGTTTTTCGTATTTAGGCGAGTGTTCTCGCTTTCTGGATACCCCGCTTCGACGAACATTTTATTATATTTTTTGGGACCTTGTATTGCATTTTCGGACATATGTATTTATACCGATGTGATGTATTTATATTCTGTAAACTGATACCTGTAATAGTATAGATGATATTATATGTGTGTGTTGTTTGATACTAACGCTTGTACAGTTACTCTTGCCTTTGTGCTCAGCCCTGGCTTAGCTACTCTGCAATTTTACTACAGCCTTCGAGTTTAACCTCTTTGAGATTTATTAGTGTAACACCCTGATCCCCGGTGTACGTATCACCGTATCGGTACGCGATACGACGTACAAAAATTGATTTGACCTCCGTAGAAGTTCGATTGAGCTGATTTCAATTTCAAAAATCATTTTCTAATATTTGAGATTTTTTAGGATTTTTTAGAATTTTTCTGGATTATTTTGGAAAATCTTCGTAGTCAGTGTCGACCGATACCGATAACCGGCCTTCCGATTTTTATTTCACAAACGGAGTTGTATTTTGAGAATCCGCTTTCATCATGTACCTTAGAATCGTGTTCTCTACATTAGAATATTTTTGGGAATTTTTCAGAATTTATCGAAAATCCGGCCAAACCGGTATCGCCCGTATCGGCGAGACACTCCGGAATTTTTAATTGACAAATCGGATTGAGTTTCGGCAAACCGTTTTCATATTACGTCTCAGGATATTATTCTTTATTTTCTGTAATTTTTGGGCGCCGTTTGGAGCTGGTCGAATTTTAGGCTAATATAATATTAATTAAATATTATTTTTCTTTCCTCTTTCTTTTCTTTTCTTTTCTTTTTCTTCTTCCCGAAGTCTCTCCACCGCCCTACTGTAGCCCACCGACCTTCACCCCTTTAAAAACCATTTTTCTCTCTCTCTCCTCTCATCTCTCCCCCTCTCTCATCCGCACCGCCGGCGGGGCGGAGCCGCCGGCGGTGGCGCGGCGCCGGCGGGGCTGGCCGCCACCAGCCCCGTCCCCCTTTCTCTCCCTTTTCTCTCTCTCTTCTCTCACTTTCTCTCTCCCCTCACTCCCCTGCTCCCTCTCTCTCTCTCTGGTGGATTCGGCGGCACGCCGGAGGCCGACGCCGGTAGCACAGGAGGCCGGCCAGGCCCGGCAGCGCGAGCGGCCGGCGGGAGGCCGGCCGTGTGCTGGCAGCACAGGTGGGGCGCCCCCACCCTCTGTTTCTCTCCCTCTCTCTCTCTGCGGGTGGGCCCCCGGCGGCCATGGGCGCCGGACCGGCGCCGGAGTGGCGCCGGCGCCGGCGGGGCAGCGGCGCCGGCGGCGGGCGCGCGTGGGAGGCTGCCGCGCCGGGCGGCGGGTGCGCTTGGGCGGCGGCAGCAGCAGCACACGCTGCTGCTGCTGACGCACCGTTGGGAACCCAATGGGTTTGGGTTTGGGTTTAACCCAAACCCGACCCATTTGCACACAACCCGACCCGTTAAGGTAAAATTACATTTTAGCCCCTGTAAAAGTATTAATTACTTTTAGGCCCCTGTAAATTTGCAAATAGCCCCCTAATCTTTTTAGATATTATATAATTAAACCTTTTGTATTATTTTAGTATTCGGGCGATATCTGGAGCATCCGGACTCCGATTCGGGCGATTCTGGATCAGTTGCGATCGTGGGAACGAGAGCTACAGTCCTGTAGCCAGTTTGTGAGTGTTTTCTTTTATAACTTAAATTTTATCTTGTTTAGTAATCTTGATTGGTTGCTTTAGCATACTCGTCGTGTTGACCGGGTACTCACTGTAACTACTATAACCACCGGTTAATAAATGGTATTTACTAAAATAATCAGATTTTGGTACCACACAGTACATGATATATTGTCATTCACGGATACACAGACACTGTTATTACATGTCTTATCACGAGGATATTACACGGATTATGGCTACACATTTATGCTCCACTGGTACACGGCTAGACCAATGCACTACCTACCGCATGTCATATGATTGTGATCATCGTTACATGGATTCCGGTACACAATTACGTCATGTTTACATATCACTGGTACACATGCATGTCATGTCTACATATTACTGTTACACATGCATGTATGAGTTCTTTATTCTTGTCATATGGATCCCCATTCCGATTACCTGTATTATTGTTCCATGTTATCAGATACATGTTATATGCTTGGTTCCCGTTACTGATATTGTTAATCCCATTACTGGATACATGTTCCCGTTACTAATATGGATGTTCCCGATACTGGACATGAGAGCTATTGATATGCGATATGTGGGGATCCCACATATATTGTTCCCGTTTCCCAGTATATTGTTCATGTTATCTTGCTCATGTTATATTGTTCCTGATTCCCGTGATATTGTTCTATGCTATCAACAGAGCTCTGGTCCAGTTATCATGTTACCCATATCATGTATTGTATTGGTTCTTGTTACATTGTATACTTGACATATCATATCATAAAGAGAACTTGGGTATGGGGGAGACTTGACGGTTGACTAGATCTTGTCGGGTGGATGTCTGGATCCATTGTTTGTCCCACTGCAGGGGACGGGGTAGTGCTGGCTACCGTCTATTATAGCTCATGAGCTCCTGTTTATTGTTTTAGCTCATTGAGTTCCTGTTACATATTACAGCCTTAGCGGGCTGGCCCTGGTCTCAGCAGCCAGGGGTCTGTTTAAGGCCGTGATCCCGGGTATGCAACGAGGTACACCCACCTGACTAGATCTCCTTGACTATTGGGTTTCCAATTAACATAATAAAACAGTATACACAATAGTGACGTCAGGAACACTTGTTATTTGGTTACTCTCTCGTTTGGATAATGGTACCCGTAGGCCATGTCCGGATGGGTTCGACTGGAGTGCGGGCTCTAGTATGAACTACCAGTGGTATGGGACACTGGAAGAGAGTAATTAAAATACCAGGTGGTACTGATCGCTACTATTGTATAAATGACATGACTTTGACATGACCTGCCTGCTACATGTTTAGTTGTACTTGTTACTGTTCCTGATCATTTATCTGCTATCATGTTACATGTATACATTGCTACTGTTCCTGTTTCCTGTTACACTATCTGTAGTGCCCTACTATTCATGCACATATATACTTTGTTACATTACTTGGTATATGTTACACTGTATGTAGTGGAATACTATGCATGTTCTGCATTGCATATATTTTATTGTTGCAGACATATGCCCATCTGCATGTTCACCTCCATCATGTCACCACTATCATGTTCATGTCTATTACGTCACCACTAGACAACATTAGTTATTATATAAACTGGACACGACTATAGATATGACCGGATGATAACCGGCTAGGTAGAGATGGTATTAAAATAAAACATGTTTATATATATTTGTACTGTTTCGTATATGCGTATTATATGGTATCACTATTATCACATCTTGTATTATATATTAGTATCATGGTTGTAGTACTATTGTATATATTACTACCTCCTTCATTTTACCACTCACTAGGTCGCTTTCTGACGACCCTGGGTTTGCGTGCCCAGATTGGAGATCCGCGTACCGAGAGTGCCTGGGAGTCACATAGGAGATTCCTCATCTGGCCTATTCATAGGTATTTTAGTAATTTATTTCTGTTATCTTATTTGTCCCTATTTTTCATATCTGTTATGATCGCTGACCTCTTTCTGCAGGTATTCTTGTACTTATTTCATGCTGGACCTCATGACTATATAGAGGTAATGTACTGTACTGAGGCTTAACGTACGCGTGAGCGTGTTTTCACCTCACGTATGTACGTCGCCATAACGTCTCCATCTCTTTGGAATCGGGGCGTTACAATTAGCGGCTAGTTTCATTTTAGCGTCGCATGGTAGGCGAGCTTAGCGATTAGCATCTTGTCACTAGATTCGCTCGAGCGGAACTCTGCCGGATTTTAGACTCGCATTTAAGACCGAGTCACTTCTGGATTTCACCGTGCGCTTTAGTGAATAAACGCTGTTTGCTGACCTTGCTCCAGCATTGCTTAGCACCGCTTGAATGTTCTCTTACTCGCTTTCCTATTGGCAACTTAACTATTCTTTTATTGATAGTTGTGAAGAGTTTGAAAGCTTTCTTGAACCATTTTCTAAAATTATATTGCTTTTCAGTATTCATACTGATCTCCTGTATCAGTATCGTTTTCCTATATTCTTATCGATATCCAATATCAGTATCACTTTTTTGTATTTGTATTGATCCCTTGTATCGGTACCATTTTCCTGCATTATGATATATGATAGTGATATCTACTGTGCTTATTTACTTGACGTGCTATCACCTGCCTGTGATCACCTGACTCCTGCATACTATCACCTGCCACTTGATACATGACTGTTTGTCTTGTATTTTCACATTTACAGGAATCTTTTACCTGTTATCCTGTATTATATACAGTGACATGAATCTATAGTACTTATGTACTCCTGTAACTCCTTGAACCTGACCTGCTCCTGATATTTCTGTAAATCGATAATTACATAATAAACTATAAAAAGGACAACCTTCATCGAGTAAGGGGAAACTGATGGACTTCAAGTGGTGAATATGTTTAAAGTGGTATTAGTTATGTTGTGCAACTAAAATTTTGGTTCTACCTGTGGGCCTCCAGGTGTTCCACGGGGTGTGCTGATACCCTGACTTCTCCTTCCTGAATGGGCATACAATAAGACCCTACTCCTTCCTGCGCCTCGCGGTAGATTTCGTGCACCAGCAACGAAACATCCTGGGCCGTGGTCCCAGGTATACACGGGACCCACTGTAAACATAACCCATTGTTTCATTATCAGTTTTCAATAACAACCTCGGCTTACTCATATATGGATGTATATGTACTGATAACACATACTTAGATATATAGGAAGGATGAGTAATAATAAGATACTAATTAATAATTCGTTGTGTTTTACAATTCGGGTTGTTACATTCAGATTACGATAATGTGAGATATACGATATATATAGATGAAGATTTTCTTGTTTAGATTATTCCTTCAACGTACTTATCTCATGAAGCCTAATCTGGGTTGTACTACTGGTTTTGTCGTATTTACTTTCATCGGGTTTTTATTCGGATTTTTGATTTTACTACTACTATTATTATATTATATATATTTCTGACTTTACCACTTATGTACTACTCCACTGATCTCTTGTTGTTATCATATTATACACAGCTTGTCTCTTGCCTGATTTGTATTACTGTACCTAATCTCCTGACTTTCTTATTCATGGTTTTATATGGATTCTTTAGTTACCGTATAAATACTGCTTCCTGATGATGCATACTGTTCTCTTTAGCTGTTATTGTGGATAGCTCAGGTTATGCATACTCAGTCGATGGAGACATGAGGTATGTGTGGTATAAATGAGGATTTTCTTGTTTAGATTATCCCCTCGAGAATCAATCTCATAAATCCACGTACTAAGCCCGTACAACTAGTTTTGTCACTTCTGTTTATCTCATTATTTAATGCCTTATTTATGTTCAGGTGTATATGCTCACGATACGATTTTCAACGCATGCTTTTGATTCAGATTTATCGATACATATGCGCTTGTCCTTGCACACCACTTGGCATTCATCACAACACTCGTTGGGGAGTTCTGACTCCTCTGAACCTACATGTTCAGATTTCAAAGTTTGGAGCTTGTGGACTCTGGTTGCTGATCAGAGATGCGCAGACGAAGCGTGGATCTTTGGGAAGACTGTTCAGAGCCCTATCCTTTCAGGCCCCCTTGCTTGTCTCTTGAGTTTTTATTTTGTAACTCTTGACATCTTTTATACTATTCATCATTGTATATCTCTTTGTATTCTCGTATTTGCGCCTATCAGTGATGTAATATTCATGTAATATTGTGTCATATCCTGTAATAACTTCGTAATGTACTCATACGTTGGAATGTATAAAGCACCACGTATTTCATATTCTGATTCTTGCATGTACTAATACTTAGCGTATATATGTGAGGGTAATTTCGACCTACGTATATACGTCACAGTAACGTCTCCATACCGTGGGATCGGGGCATTACAAATGTTTATATTTTTAAAAGTTTAGATTAGACTTGATTACTGAAGCTTATATACACACAAGTTTAATATTAATTTTCAAGAACAAAAGTTTCAAATTTGAATTTGTGGTTTAAACAAAATAGTTTGAATTTTTGTTTAACTTGTTTTTTTTTTGTTTTACACAAGTTAAAAAAAATTGTTTTAAAATGTTTCAAAAAAAACCTCAAGCTTTAACTCTTCCTGTAAATAGCTCAGTAGAGCTATCGACAGCTCTGATGAAAGAGCTGTCGACAGACTGAAAGAGAAGGTCATCAACAACGTTTTATAGAGAGTAGTGATTCTCAGATTTTGGAGCTGACTGTCGACAACTCTCATCAGTTGTCAAAAACTGATACATTGATATATTAGTTAGCTGTCGATAAACTTATTAAGCTGTCACAAGTGAGCTCCATAATGGCTCAAAATATACTCGTTATACATAGGGATATCGATAGCCTCCTTGAATTGTTGACGGGTTATCATGTCATTTAACGGTCATTTTTGGATTCAAATTTTTTTGTCTTATTTTCAAACAACTATATTTTACTTTATTTGGGTTTAAATATTTTTTAATGACTGGAATTAGTCTCTAATTTTCTTATCATATTCCCTATAAATAGGACCCATGAGAGAGTTTTCAACTAAGTTTTTAATTTCCGTATTGATTAGCATATCACCTATTCACCCCCTCTAGGTGATTTCAATTGGTATCTGAGCTAGTGTTCTTGATATTTGGTTTAACCATCATAGAGTGATCCTTATTATCGCTAATCACATTTCTTGTTTAGATACACATGGCCAATAGATTATTGATTGTCCACCCAAGTTTGATGGTCTCAACTTTCCTATTTGAAAAGTTAAGATGTCTCTCTTCCTTAGATCACAAGGAAGTAGAGTGGCCAAAGAAATTACAAAAGAATTTGTTGATCCTGTATTTGGTGATAATAACACTTGGTCTGATAGCACCATCAAAAAATATGAAACCAATGCAAAGGCATCATATGCTTTGATGCAAGCACTCAATGATGATGATCTATCTCGGGTCATCGATTGCACATCGGCCTATGATATATGGCAATGTTTGATCACCACACATGAAGGCAATTCACAAGTGAAGAAAGAAAAAATTAATTTGCTTAATTCACAATATGATAGTTTCTATATGCTTGATTGTGAATCTATTGATCAAATGCTTAGCCAGATTACCGTTATTACTAACAGACTTATTTCTTTAAGTAAACCTATTTCGAATGATCAAAAGGTGCAAAAAATTATTAGAGTACTTCCAAATCTTGGGAGGTAAAAGCAACCACCTTAAAAGTTCTCAACAATAAAGGAAATGGACTTTCGCTTTCATGAAAAACTTGAAGACCCATGAAATGGAGATGAAGGAAAGAGAAGATCATGAGCCACATAAGAAGATTGGTATTGAATTCAAGACCTCCCCAAGAGAGCACAAGAAGAAAAGTGTTCCACTCCAACCATCTTGGCTGATGAGTAAGAAAATGATGAAGAACTCACTCTCCTAGTGAAGAACATAAGAAGAATGTACTACAAGAGTGAAAGGAGAAGTAACCCAAGAATGAAAGACAAGAAGAAAATCATGAAAGCCATTACTTGGGATTCGGATAGGGGATCTGAAAGTGAGGATGACTCCGCACACATATGTTTCATGGTCCAAGGGGATGACCCTCTTGAGATAACTCGGAATCTAGTTTAGATTTTGATTATCTTAGCATGGATGAGATTGTTTTATATTTTAAACAATTTGAAAAAATATAAGTTATTTAAAATCAAAAAGAGAAAACCTAAAAAAGAGAATGATTCTTTGACTTCTAAATTGGATGTTATTTTTTAAGGAATGAATCTTTGAAAAATTAAGTTGATTCAATTTCAAAAGAAAATAAATATTTGAAAAATAAAATCGATTTGATTTTCAAAGAAAAAGATTTTATCTCTCACTCTTCTCATATTAAAATTACTTCTACTTTTGACAAAGATGAGATTTGTGATTTGAGAATAGAATTGTTTGTTTAGGCTCAATCTTGAGCCAATATGCCTTTAACCATAAGAGATTGGAATTCTTATTTCAAAAGAAATAACCTTCACATTTCATGCACATACTTCACGGCATGCACATACATCACACTCATAAGTATGCTCATGTGTATTCTTGTTCACATTGTAGCCGCAAAGACCATCTTGCCAAGTTTTATTTTGATAGAGTAAATATTTCAATAAAAATATTTGGGTACGAAATTGTTGACACTCAAAAAAGACAAACTCTCAGACAGCTTTCCAACCGGTCTGAACGATATCTAACTTGTCGACATTTACAAAAGACAAGTCGCAGACAAGCTGACGACTAGTTTCTACCCATCCCCGAGGGACAAATCAACGATTTGGATTCTACTGATCCAGTGAAGCAGACAGTAAGCCAAGGTTACCTTTGAAGAGACCTAAGCAGGCCTAAAATGCTGAGTTAGTTCAACATTCAGCAGCACATGAGCTCAAGGGGATAGCCTCGCCTGTGAGGCTAAGTTTGTCTAGATTCGCCTTGAAGCTCTTCACAGAGAGCTAATTTATAGCTTCGCCTGAAGCTAATTCTAACTTCGCCGGAAGTTTTCTTGATAGCTTCTCATGAAGCTCTTCATAGCTCCACAGAGAGCTAATTCTAGCTTCGCTGTAAGCTTTCTTGATAGCTTCTCATGAAGCTCTTCATAGCTTCACAGAGAGCTAACATACCGTTTCACCTGAAGCTAATTATACCTTCGCTGGAAGCTATTTCTAGCTTCGCAGGAAGTTTTCTTGATAGCTTCGCATTAAGCTCTTCGTAGCTCCACAGAGAGCTAACTTACAGCTTCACCTGAAGTTAATCTAGCTTCGCCGAAAGCTTTCTTGATGGCTTCTCATAAGACTCTTCATAGCTCCACAGAGAGCTAACTTACAGCTTCTCTTGAAGCTAATTCTAACTTCGCCAGAAGCTTCCTTGATAACTTCTCTAGAAGTGGCTAGCTCCGCATGAGGAAATTAACCGCCCCATTAAGTTAGTGGGAGGAGTTAATGGGTAGTTACACTCATGATCCTTCATTAAGAGGAGCCAATTGAGGGGAATTAATGGATAGTTACACCCATGATCCCTCATTAAGAGGAGCCAATTAAGAAGAGTTAATGGGTAGTTACACTCATGATCCCTCATTAAGAGGAGACAATCAAGGAATCATAACTTCCTATTTAGCCTATAAATAGCCCACTAGTAGGCTAGGCTCAGGGTGAATAGGTGTTTGTGCTAATCTAAAACTAAATGCAAAACTAAGTGCGCTAAATGCGGAAGCTAATGCAAATTATGCAACACACTTAGTACAATCAACAAGTGTAGCCGAATTTCCGTGAAGGGCTCTGGACTAACTCCTCTTGATTCCCCTTGAATGGGTTGAGGTGCTATGTGAAGCTCTTGTTGATTAGGTACAAGTGAGGCACACACAAACAACCAAGCATATACAAGATATAGCAATGTGAATTATGCAAGGCACAACACAAGCAAATAGATATGATATGACAATATGAATTATGCTCAACACAAGCAATATATGATATGAATGAGGTATGATGCTTTGCACAAATAAATGAGAGAGAGAGTTGAGAGATATTGGATCAAACGCAAACACACGGATATGTTTCGAGGTTCGAGCCCCTAGCTCTACATCCCCGCCTACACCACCGTGTAGGATTTCCAATCCACTATAGGAGTACCGAACTCCTCTCTCAATCCTTACAAAGCCACCGAGGCTATACAACCACAGTCCACCTCTACCGAAGAGGGATAAGGTCCGTAGCCAATACAAATACAATCACCTCTACCGAAGAGGGATCCAACCAAAATACCACTCCGATCAACCTCTACCAAAGAGGGATACAACAAAAGCAAGGAGGGTTTACAACTTAGATGCTTAACCTCAAACACTTCTCTTTTTCTCCCCTTTTTTCTTTTTCCACAAAACAAAAGATCCTAATAGATTAGGATAGAAGATAGCTCAAGTGTGAAAAACTAGGAGTTTGGAAAACAAGCAACAAGAAAAAACACTTGGGAAAATTCTTGCAAAAGATATAGAATGAAAACCAAGACAAATCTCCCAAAATTCTCTTTTCTTTGATTTTTCCGAAAACCTAAAACAATAAAGATTGAAAGATTAAAGCCCCAAATACTTTTGAAAACACTTTAAAAACACTTAAGAAGGTCTGGAATTTTTGCTCTTGAAAACTTCTACAAAAACTATGAAGAGATGAGGTATATATAGCCCCAATACAAAACTAGCCGTTAGAGCTGAGCTGGTAACTCTGACAGGCAACGGTCGACTGGCCCGGTCGATCGCCAACGGTCAGAAATATGACCGTTGGGCAAGTGCGGTCGACCGGCCCGGTCGACCGAAACAAACAGAGAGCACTGTAAGTGCCCAGGTCGACCCGAGCGGTCGACCGTCCCAGTGCCTTCAAACGTGCACAGATTTGTGCACGTCGGTCGACCGGCCCGGTCGACCGACTTCACTCAAGTCGACTAGGTCAGTTTGACTAGTCGACTGATTGAAGCCTAGAACAAAAATCTGGGTCAGAAAAACAGTGTAAAATATTTTTCTAAAAATCTTTTAACACTTCTAAAAATCACCAAAAATAATTTTATTATTTTATACGGAAACATAAACTTGTGATAAAAATTTCAAGACATATATTAATCATATCAATTCATTTTTGAGTCTTGCAAATTTTATCAAAAACAAAACTTGTATTTTTATCAAACTTGATTTTTCAATACATGAATAGGATAGTCAAAATAAGTTTGTCTAGCAAGTTAAACCATGTATGTATATTTAGAATACATCTAATATACATAGAAATAAAGTAAACTTGTTTTGATCTACTATTCATGAAAACCAAATCCAAAACATGAAAACGTGTGTGTTTGTGCACTTGAGCATATCAACTATACTAAGCTTTACAAATGGATTTAAAACACACTATCTAAACTATGGATACCTAAGTCTTCTTGATGATCTTCATCTTCAAGTTGACTTGCTCCAAAACTCCATCCATGGGCTAGGCAATGTGTGATCTTGACGCTTTGGCCCTAGAATCATCATGAAAAGCTTCTAAACACCTTGTTGAAGCTAATCACCAACTAATATCTTGGTTAATGATCTGAAACTTAAACAACACAAGATTATTAGTAAACATAACTACATGAGTTAATCATCAACAAAACTAGAGTGGAAGGCCTTTGGGCCAACAATCTCCCCCTTTTTGATGATGATAAAACTCATGGAGTTATATATGCATGGATTAAAGTTAAGCTTCAAAGAAGCTCCCCCTTAACTCATGCATAGACATAAATAATAAGATATGGAAATGAAGCACATGAATATGTATGCAAGTATGGAGATAAAACATGCAACAAATAAATCAAAATCTTTTTCTCCTATTTGCAATACAAAAACATATATGCATAAATAACAAGGAAGACAAATACTTCTCCCCCTTAAGCAATGAAAATATGCATATAAACTCAAATACATCTCCCCCTTTTTGTCAATCATCAACAAAGGGTTCAAAGTAAGATCAAATCAAACAAATTTTTCTCCCCCTTTTTGTCAAACAAAAGATCAAGAAGGGGTTAAACAATCCAAACAATAAAATGAGGGGTAAAAATCTTTCTCCCCTTTTAAGTCAATCAAAACAATAAAACAATGTTCTCCCCCTTTTGTCTAAAAAAACAAGGTCAATAAGGGGTGACTATAAATAACATGATATCAATAGATAAATATGTCAATGAGGCATCTTGATATCAATTGAAAATAAACAAAGATCAATAGATGTTATATGCTATATACATTCATGAAGAGGAAGACGCTAAGTTAGCTTCCCTACACATATGCATTACATGAAAGAGGGATGTTAAGCCCTAATTCACATAACACACACTATGTAATGCATAAGAGGAGATGTGAAGCTCCCACTACACACGTGTACCACATAACGAAGAGATGTTAAGCTCTTCAATACAAGATACACTCATCATGAATCTATATGCATATAGTCAATACAAATCAAAACTTTTGTATTTTTCTTTAAACAAAAATTTTGGATACCAATTGTAAATAATTTTCATATTAA
The DNA here is from genome assembly GCA_038442645.1 of Agave tequilana. Lineage (NCBI taxonomy): Eukaryota > Viridiplantae > Streptophyta > Magnoliopsida > Asparagales > Asparagaceae > Agave > Agave tequilana. Next base: position 14,118 of record JAVJIF010003586.1, on the reverse strand, counting down.
ACATATGATACCAATATGAAATTTTCAATCATAAAGTAAGGGAGTGGGAAACAAATACCAATTGAAGAATCACCAATTGAAAAACAAAATTAAATTTTCTCCCCCTTTATGAAATACCAACTAAAAAGATACATGGGCTTGATACCAATTTAAAAGTAATCAATTGAAACAAAATTGAAGCTCAAGCACTAGCATAAATAAATTTTGTGAAAAATTTATATCTTAAGCACAAATAAAACAAGTATATGTGTATGAAATAGAATGAGTACCAATCACCAATAGATGATACCGATTGAAAATATACATACACAATAAACATATGAGCATACACAAAGGATCAAAATTGATACCAATTGAAATAGTTCAATGATACCAATTGACATAACAATAAAAGCATGGTATAACTCATATAACTAATCCACCCATCTCATGCACAAGTTTTAAAAAAAAATTTCAATATAAACGTACAAGGCATGGACTCCCATCCAACCTCCCGTAAAGGGTAGGGGTTTTCAAAAATAGATTTGAAAATGTAGTATGTTTGAAAATCTCTACCATAGTGAAGAATACGAACTAGTTATAGAAAAAAAAAACTTTTAAAACTAGTACGAAATCCTTCAAGTAAGGAATACAACAAAAATAATTTTTCATAAAACATGAAATCCACATGATATCAAACACTCAAGTCAATGAAGCATAAATATGACTCATGAAAACAAAACACATGAGTAAATAAGAAATGTGAGTGTACAAATATAATGTGAAGAACATGATCATGAAAATATACAATTTAGCTCAATATTCCTTAAAATAAGAAAACACGAAAATCATCAAACTTATTTAACCTTCATGGCATATGTATGTCTAATACAAACTAAAGTATACATACATATCTAAAACACAACGAGTCCACAAAATATATGCATTAAGGCACGTGGCTCAAAAAGGATAAACATGTATATCTAATAGTTTGGACAAGATAGACATATACATGAAGTTAAACAATTAAACAAAATATCAAGAAAATCTAAATCTTCATCAAAACAAATTTCATTTCAAGGTATATGCATGAATTGTTAACACAATAAGTATACATACATATCCCTAAACACAATTGAGTCCATATATAGATTTGCATGAAAGGCAAATGACTCAAGGGGTATACATGTATATCTTAAAGTTTGGCAAAATACACATATACATGAATTGAAAACTTATACACATAAAACAAATCAAAAATGGAATACAAGTTTGAAATGTATGAATCATCAAAACTAGACTATACTAGCACATCTAATGGGTTCAAATAAGCAATCAAGCCCAACTATATATAAATTATTTGTCGCCCATTATATGAACAAGTATATAACTAGTCTTAATGAAAACTAACATCTAAACAAGTAATCTTAACATGAAGCATCAAAAACAAGATAAAAATCATCATGATAAAACTAAGACATGATTACTATGTAAATTCACATGCATTAGATTTATGATGTACATTATAGCTTAAACAAAAGTGAGAACACTAAGTATGGGTTCATGCAAGCATGTGTGTCTCAAATACTATACATGTATGTCAAGGATCTAATAAATGTGATATTTACACACTAATCCATAGACAATAAAAACATGCTATAAAACATCAATATGAAAGCATGTAAACAATAATAAGGAGTTAAGAATTGTTACTAAAACCTAGAAGGCAACTCTCCTTGTCTCCAAAACATGGTGGTCATCTCCACCAAATCTTCCCTTGAAAGTGATGCATCCAATTGATTTCCTTTAAATCCGGAACGCATCCACTCCAAGATGTCATCACTCTCACGTCATGTGAGAGCCCACACCTACATCAAAAATAATAGGAGGGGTGGTCTTTGGTAACCACATCTTGTTGGGTCCATGGGGGTTAGTACCTTCTCTAACTCAAACAAACTTCTTTTCTAAATTCTCAACATGTAAACAGTCATAACAAAATTTAGCAAGATGGCCTTTTCGGCCACAATGTGTACATGTGTACACATGAGCATACATGTGTTGATGGTGTCCGTGTGGAGCATGTGTATGCCGTGGAGGGTGTGCATGCATAAAGGATGGAACTTGTTTCTTTCGAACCAAGGATTCCAAGCGTGTATAGTTCTTAGCACATTGGCTCATAGTGGAGCCCAAACAATCCATTTTCTTCTTCAACATGTTTATATCATTTTTAATCATAGAAGAAGTGGAGCATGCAAGGGGTGATCTATGTGAAACTACCCTAGCATGGCAAACATGTTCATCAATCTTATTTTTCAAAACAACATTTTTCTTTAAACACTCATCTAAATCATTTGAAATGGAAATAATTTTATTTTTCAAATCAACATTCTCTTTTAAAATAAAATCAATTTTTGAAGACAAATTTTCATTTTTTCTTCAAAATAGCATGGCAATCATTTTTAGATTTTAAAAAATCATTTTCTTTTAGTGCAAGGTCTAATTTAGATCTTAATGAATCCCTTTCATTATAGACCGCAACCTTCTCTTGCAAAACACAATCAAGTCTAGAATGCAAACTTTTATTTTCTTTTTCAATTTCTAGACTTTTCTTTTTCAACAAATTATTTTTTCTATTAGTTTTTCACACACAATAGAAAGTTCTTCATTCAAAGCATGGGCATCATTCATTTGAAGAACTAGCATCATCATCACTATCTAATGGAGTTTCCGAGTGTACCTCAAGGGAGTCATTCCCTTGGACCATGAAGCATTGTGAATTGGATTCTCCACTAGATTCCTCCGGTTGATTTGACAATAGAAGCTCAGAGGTGGTGGTTGTTGTCAACTTGTTCCACACTGCAAAAGCGGAATCAAGGTTAGAAACACTCACAAGATATTCTTTAGATAAAGTGCTTCTAATGGCCTCTAGGGCTTGTGCATTGGCCCCTATATGATTGCTATCACTAAGGAAGGATTCCTTGGTAATGGCAAGATAAACTTTATGACCTAGGGTTTGTAAATAAACGGTCATTCTAATCTTCCAAACATGAATGTTGGAAGGGTCAAACATAGGTGGGGTCATGAAGGCCATGGTAAACTATATGAGTGTGCAAACAAGCAAATGCAAACAATAGATTAGCAAGCAAGGATCTCACTCCTAGGATGTAAGCCTAAGTATCAGGAGCACTAGCTCTGATACCAATTGAAAGAAACACCTAGAGGGGGGTGAATAGGTGTTTGTGCTAATCTAAAACTAAATGCAAAACTAAGTGCGCTAAATGCGGAAGCTAATGCAAATTATGCAACACACTTAGTACAATCAACAAGTGTAGCCGAATTCCCCGTGAAGGGCTCTGGACTAACTCCTCTTGATTCCCCTTGAATGGGTTGAGGTGCTATGTGAAGCTCTTGTTGATTAGGTACAAGTGAGGCACACACAAACAACCAAGCATATACAAGATATAGCAATGTGAATTATGCAAGACACAACACAAGCAAATAGATATGATATGACAATATGAATTATGCTCAACACAAGCAATATATGATATGAATGAGGTATGATGCTTTCCACAAATAAATGAGAGAGAGAGTTGAGAGATATTGGATCAAACGCAAACACACGGATATGTTTCGAGGTTCGAGCCCCTAGCTCTACATCCCCGCCTACACCACCGTGTAGGATTTCCAATCCACTATAGGAGTACCGAACTCCTCTCTCAATCCTTACAAAGCCACCGAGGCTATACAACCACAATCCACCTCTACCGAAGAGGATAAGGCCCGTAGCCAATACAAACACAATCACCTCTACCGAAGAGGGATCCAACCAAAATACCACTCCGATCAACCTCTACCAAAGAGGGATACAACAAAAGCAAGGAGGGTTTACAACTTAGAGGCTTAACCTCAAACACTTCTCTTTTTCTCCCCTTTTTTCTTTTTCCACAAAACAAAAGATCCTAATAGATTAGGATAGAAGATAGCTCAAGTGTGGAAAACTAGGAGTTTGAAAAACAAGCAACAAAGAAAAAACACTTGGGAAAATTCTTGCAAAAGATATAGAATGAAAACCAAGATAAATCTCCCAAAATCCTCTTTTCTTTAATTTTTTCAAAAACCTAAAACAATAAAGATTGAAAGATTAAAGCCCCAAATACTTTTGAAAACACTTTAAAAATACTTAAGAAGGTCTGGAATTTTTGCTCTTGAAAACTTCTACAAAAACTATGAAGAGATGGGGTATATATAGCCCCAATACAAAACTAGCCGTTAGAGCTGAGCTGGCAGCTCTGACAGGCAACGGTCGACCGGCCCGGTCGACCGCCAACGGTCAGAAATATGACCGTTGGGCAACTGCGGTCGACCCCCGGTCGACCGAAACAAACAGAGAGCACTGTAAGTGCCCCGGTCGACCCGAGCGGTCGACCGTCCCAGTGCCTTCAAACGTGCACAGATTTGTGCACGTCGGTCGACCGGCCCGGTCGACCGACTTCACCCAAGTCGACTAGGTCAGTTTGACTAGTCGACTGATTGAAGTCTGGAACAAAAATCTGGGTCAGAAAAATAGTGTAAAATATTTTTCTAAAAATCTTTTAACACTTCTAAAAATCACCAAAAATAATTTTATCATTTTATACGGAAACACAAACTTGTGATAAAAATTTCAAGACATATATTAATCATATCAATTCATTTTTGAGTCTTGCAAATTTTATCAAAAACAAAACTTGTATTTTTATCAAACTTGATTTTTCAATACATGAACAGGATAGTCAAAATAAGTTTGTCTAGCAAGTTAAACCATGTATGTATATTTAGAATACATCTAATATACATAGAAATAAAGTAAACTTGTTTTGATCTACTATTCATGAAAACCAAATCCAAAACATGAAAACGTGTGTGTTTGTGCACTTGAGCATATCAACTATACTAAGCTTTATAAATGGATCTAAAACACACTATCTAAACTATGGATACCTAAGTCTTCTTGATGATCTTCATCTTCAAGTTGACTTGCTCCAAAACTCCATCCATGGGCTAGGCAATGTGTGATCTTGACGCTTTGGCCTGGAATCATCATGAAAAGCTTCTAAACACCTTGTTGAAGCTAATCACCAACTAATATCTTGGTTAATGATCTGAAACTTAAACAACACAAGATTATTAGTAAGCATAACTACATGAGTTAATCATCAACAAAACTAGAGTGGAAGGCCTTTGGGCCAACACAATAGGCTCACGGGCTTGAAGAAATTCAAGTCCAAGAGCCTTTTTGACGAGCATAAGCCTCTTTTGTGGCTTCAAAGCTTAAGCCAACAAGAAATCTACTCTCTCGCTTTCAAGAATTCAGAGAATCACTTCTCTAATCCTTCAAGGATCAATTCAGGGTGCTAATACCCTAAGATCTTCCTCCTTTTTAAGGAATCTTCGGAACAATGCGAGAAAGAATTCTTAAGCATAAGCATTCGAAGATTGATCGCTCGCATCATCAACGGGACAAAGTGGTCGTGCGCTGATCAGACTCCCACCGGCACACTTTCCCAGAAATCTCAAAGGAGATCTACTTGTAATTTTCTTTTTCTTTCTGTAAAGAAGTACTTGTAATTTCGCTCCTCTACCCTTTTTTGTAAGTTTTTCCCGGATCATTTTTCAATGGAAAAGAAGATGGCGACTCTGCTGGGGAAATCAGTCTTCTGGCGCAACAAGAAGGCAGTGTCGCAATGTAACAATCAGAGTCTTGAGCCCGTTATGTTCGAAAACTTGGTCATTCATTTCGACCAAGAAAAATTCGAAGAATTGCTCTCGGAGGGTAGTCCAGTGCTCCACACTCGAAGTACAGAAAGATCTCCACAGCCAAGGCTTCAAAGCAGAAGCCAGCCCTAACTGGGCGCGTAGCTGGAAGAACCTCTTCCCAACTCCTCAGCCTCCACTGAGGCTACAGGTGCCTTATGTAAGACTAACCAGGTTCCCTGCAAACCTAAAAATTCACTTCCAAGTAGATGTGGAGGTCAAAGTAGAAAGCTCCGTGTGAAGCTTCAGGCGAAGTCCCACCGGCGAAGTTCCACGGCAACTTCGCCTATCACGCAAAGATAAGGCAAAGTGCCTATCCGGTTTGGCAGCTTCGCCGAGACCATTAACCGTAAGGCTAGATTGGCGACTCTGCCCTCAACTAATTTAGGAACAGTAACTCCTTGCGCTAACCTCGTTCTCCCGAGCGAAGTTTCAGATGGCATGGCTAACTCGGCGACAGTATCTCAGTATGCGAGCGAAATTCTCAGCACCAAGGCTGGACCTGCAACACTTAGCAATGCTAAACACCTTCGCAATAAGGCTGCGAACAAGGCACCGCAGTGTGCTTCGCTCTGAAAAGCTTCAGGCGTTAAGTTCGATCCCCGAAGCGAAGCTAAGGGATCATCCTCGGGTGCTGATAGTGGTGCTTATGTAGCTTCAGGGCCTAAAGGTGCTATCAAAGTTCTGAGCTGCAAAGCTAGAACTAAAGTACTATCTAGTGCCAATTGCCTCTGTGGTGATGAAAAGAACGAGGCATTGTCCCGTGCTTCGCTTCCAAGACCTGCCGATGCTAAGTTCGTCCCTGATAAAGCTATGAGCAAAAAAGATGATGTCAAAGTCACCTGCACAGATCAATGCGCGATCCGTCCGAGTCTCTGCACTGAGTCATTTAAGCTCGGTTAAATCCGACCTACGAGAGTTCTTAACAAACAAACAAAAGTTGGAACTACTCCAAATTTCTCCCTCTTGTTGTGAACAAGTGGGATGCCAATTGGTGACGGTCCATTCAGTCCATTGCCGAGTAGGATCAGTCCCCGCCACTCTTCCAAACTGATAGTCAGTTTTTAATCAACTATCGGTACAATCTCCTGTAAAGCATCACAAAAGGAGTATGTCGCAAATCTATCAGATCTACTCTCTGCATCCGTCATCATGATCAGAAGGAGACGTGAATCGCATAGAGGCAGGCAAGTGTCACGTGGTGCTAACTCCCATTCCTTCAATTCTCCAGACCCGGACTACAGCTCTGGCTTAGGCCAAGTCTTGGTGAAAGAAGAAGGTGTGTTCTGAAGCACCAGATTTAGGGCTGCAATACCCTACAGTTATGAGCAGCCATCCTCCTCAACTGGAGTAACATCACCAGAACCAATAAGAAGATTCAGGTACAAGTGCTTGACCTTGATGAAGCTCATTTCAATGAACTACGATTGGCTTGATCCTTTGGGCAAGGTACGTAGGCAGCCGTAAAGGCGCAGCCATTTGCTGATGCAACCTGTATGAAGATATTTGGGTTCTTGAGAAGCTATTGGAACTTCACGTAGAGGTGAAGAGTTGTGGCCGATTGGAGCTTCACGTAGAGGTGGAGAATTCACGTAGAGGTGGAGTGTTGTGGCTGATTAGACTTCACGTAGAGGTGAAGAGTTGGACTTCACGTAGAGGTGAGGTGTTGTAATCTCGATGAACAGATTGATCTTCTGGTGAGAAGATGCTGAGCTTACATAAGAGTGGTGTGCATCCAGTTGAAGCCGATGATGGTGTTTGGTGTGCTCTACGCAGACTTGGTTAGACCGTCAGCTGAAGACATGTAGACTAGACAGAGCTAGTCAGTTGGAGAGTCAGTATTGGCTCATGATTAGCTCTTCGTGAGGTCGTAAAATTGCGGAGAAGGAGCCACGTTCGGTGATCGACATGTATGGAAGTTCTCCTAAGGTGAAGTGTAAGGAAGGCATGTGTGGTGCATTCCAATGGATAGTTGTGCTACAGATTCCAAGCCGAGATCGTGTGTCGATTTCGCCGAGATCGTGTGTCAATTTCGTCCGGTGTGTACAAGCCGAGGTCATGTGTCAATTTCATCGAGATCGTGTGTTGATTTCGCCAGGTGATAGACTGGGGTACGTTGGAGATCGGCTCAGATCTGAAAAATCTTCACCGAGGTGGAGAATTGTTGGGAGAGAGGAGATAGAGGAGATGGAAGAAGATAGCACAGAGATCGGACGACAAAGGAACAAGGAACGGCGCATGGAGCAGGCAATTTGTGCTCCCGGTCGATGTTCCGGTCGACCGATGGAGGAGGCCGGTCGACCGGCCCGGTCGACCGGCATGCACGGGCGTGTACAGGTTGGAGCGGTCGACCGGCCCTGGTCGACCGACTGAAGTGGCCTCGCTCTCGGGTAAGCGCGGTCGACCGGACCAGTCGACCGTGGCATGGGTCGGTCGACCGGCCGGTAGACCGACAGACGCGGCTGGAGTTTCCTTTTAGGATTCGAATTCCTTTTCTAGCTGGGATTGAATCCAACCTGGGTTTCCATAAATCCAGGGACTCTGTGCTATAAATAGAGGCTAGAGGCCTCATGTATTGTATCCCTGAAAATCCCTAAGAGAAATCCCTTGCCTCCCTCAAGTTTCTCTCTTGTATTGTTTGTATTGATTGTTGAATCAATAAGATCTCTCTCCCCCTTGCCCCGAGGACGTAGGCATGTTGGCCGATCCTCGTTAAATTTGTGCGTTGTTTGCTTTCTTCTATTGGTGGTTGTTCCTGCTGCGTTGATTGTTTCTCTAGCTGAATCGAGTCTCCGCTAGGAGGGCGAATTCCTCAAGATCAAGTGGTGGTTGTTGTGTCTCTTCTTCCGCGAACCGCTGCGCACAACGAGTGAGTGTCTGGGGGGCACAACAACATATGTTTCATGGTCCAAGGGGATGATCCTCTTGAGGTAAACTCGGAATCTAGTTTAGATTTTGATTATCTTAGCATGGATGAGATTGGTTTATATTTTAAACAATTTGAAAAAATATAAGTTATTAAAATCAAAAAGAGAGAATGATTCTTTGTCTTCTAAATTGGAAGTTATTTTTTGAAGGAATTAATCTTTGAAAAATTAAGTTGATTCAATTTCAAAAGAAAATGAATATTTGAACAATTAAATTGATTCTTTGAAAAATAAAATCGATTTGATTTTCAAAGAAAAAGATTTTATCTTTCACTCTTCTCATGTTAAAATTACTTCTTCTACTTTTGACAAAGATGAGATTTATGATTTGAAGAATAGAATTGTTTGTTTAGGCTCAATCTTGAGCCAATGTGCCTTTAACTATAAGAGATTGGAATTCTTATTTCAAAAGAAGTAAACTCTACATTTCATGCACATACTTCACGGCATGCACATACATCATACTCATAAGTATGCTCGTGTATTCTTATTCACATTGTGGCCGCAAAAGCCACCTTGCCAAGTTTTATTTTGATAGAGTAAATATTTCAAATAAAAATATTTGGGTTCGAAATACTAAAATCTAAGGACCAAAGAAAGTATAAGTACCAAAATTCACATCAATTGTATTTGATATAGGTATAGGCTCTCTCAAAACGTGAAAGAGTTTGGCGCCCTGATGGTGGATGCAATCGGAGGTTGATGGTCAAATATTTGGTGCATCATTATCAAGGAGTTTAGGTGGGAAGACCACTTTGATTTGGAGAAAAAGAGATTAGTTCTATCGGTGTTAGTAACTATCTCTATCATCTATCTTATGTCTATATGTTTTTAAGTTGAATAATTTTTAATATCTCATGACTTACATGTTTGTTTATATATTTAAATGCAATTTGTTAGAACTTGTGATATACTTGTATAGCTTTTGAAATACGTTCTTGATTTTATGCTAAATTGATTCATATTCTTTACTTACTCAATTCTACTTTAGCTATATGTGTATATTCTAGTTTTATAATTCTTGCTATAGATATGTATTTTTTTAAAATATTCTTAATCAAACTATTTTCAAATGATAGTATTTTTAAACTATTTTCAATTATATTCAAATAGCTACTTTTGAAAATGTCTACCCTTAGTGGGCGATTGGATGAGTGCATGTGCATATATACTTCATATACTCGATTAATCTATATGATATATGCATGTTTGATCGGTGCAGTGAAACACACACTTGATTTTTCTGACATTTAATATTTGTGTACTCATCTCAAGAATGTTTTTATACGTGTGTTTCAATGATGATATTTCTATACATATATGATTAGATTAGTCATGCATTGTATAATTTAATTGATTATTCTTTTTACATGTACATGATAGGTTGGTGATAGCATATGAGTTATACGCATGATTCACATAATATTTAATTTTTGTATACTCATTTTTATTTATCTACATATGTATGCTCTAAATTATGAGTGAAATTTAAATTGGCGCGCATGCGCACACACATATATATGATTAGTTAATTGTGCTTATTTTAAAATTATCCATACATGTTTTTATGCATGATCTCTAGCACAAATTAATCTTATTAAGCTTAAGTTAATTTCAATTGATATCTATTTTGTTTTCAAAATTGGTATGAACTGGACATATGCACAGATTCATTATTTCGTGCATGTCTTAGCAAAATACTAAGCTTACTTTTGATTCAAATAAATTTGTTTTGTTAGTGTTTCAAAAGCGGGAGAATTTCTTGATTTGATTTCAAATTCCTTTCCTTTTTGCCCATAGAAAGAAAATATTTTTTTTAGTAAATATATTCACAATTTCAATTAGTATCGATTATTACAAATGATATCTATCTTATTTTGCTAATTTGTATCATACTAATTGGTATCTTTGTTTCGAATTTTGTTTCTTAATTCGTTTTCAATTAATACCAAAAGTACTCAAACTTTCAATATTTTAATTCAAGTGATATTCAACATTTAAATTGTTTTGACGACAATATTCAATTGGTATCATTTTTTTTAAAAAAATTAATTTTAATCGGTATCATTTTTAAATTTCAATTGGTATAACTTGATCTTCTGTATGTCGACCGAGCGGTCGACCAAGAACTGTGTCTGGTCCATCGTTAAACCTTGATCTCTTACTGTTGTTTTCTTGACTTTCTACATCAGTCCCTCTCTCTTAAAAAGAACTTGTTTTCGAGTTCCAATCAATCGAACGATGAATGATGTTATCTTTAGCAAACCCTTCCGTATGAAAGGATCTTCGAAATCATGAAGAATAGATGTATATGATACTAAATATCTCTCATGGGTGGTAATCCTTCCAACAACTTGTCATGATCAACTTCTTTGAACCCTCCCAATAATGATTTCATCTTCTCATGAATTTCAGTAGGTGGAGTAGCTTCTTTCTTGACTAATAAAACAAATTGGTCGACCGACCAAATAACAGAGAGTTAGATTTTACAGTCAGTCGACTGTCCGGTCGACCGACATAAGTGAAGAGCGGTCGACCGACTTTTGATCGATGCTCGTGTTTCACTGTATCTGCAGAATTAAATTTTCAGTTTGACTTCCAGTCGAATTCCAGAAGGGATAAGGATTCCTGAAGTCTTCTTTAATTAGGAAATCTAAAAGAATTCTTTAAGTTTATTTTTATTTTATTCTCTTATGTTTAGGATTAGTTTTCCTAAAAAGACTAAGACTCTTTTAAGTCTTTTTGTTTTCTTTAGAAGTCGGTTATAGCTTTCAAGTAGGAATAATATTCTTTTTTGTAAGCCTATAAAAGGCCCTTTATTTTAGTATCAACTTTTTATTCAACTTTGATCAATTAAAATTGAGTTTATCTCTCCAATTGCTCATAGATTCTAGTTGTTATCTTTTCGTGAATTCGAGTGCTTTGCTTATGAATTCGATTGTTTTCTCACCTAAAAGCATCCTTTGGAATTCATTAACGATAAAATGAGATCTAATCAGTATTGTTCGTTCCCATCCCACGTGAACTCTCCACACCTACACGCCATACTATGATTTCTTGCCCTTCACACTCTCTGCGTCCAACAAATGAATACTGAGAGAAACCCGACAAGTTTTGTGTTTTTGCATGTGGCTCATCTCTGGCCATATCTTTGCTGCTGACATGGCGGAGAGCCACTGTAACATGCGTGCTAGATTTTTGAATTGGGCAAAAATGATATCTTACCTAACTCCAGTTTTGAGGGATGTTATCTGTGTCTTTAATGATTAATTAGGGGTTGGGCCCGGCTTAAGTACTCCATTAATCTCTGATCATATCAGCCTCGATATTGATAAATATTATAGAGTTAATCTCATATTGGGTGCCTCAAAGTTGATACAATATTACTGATATATCTCCTCGAAATCATGCCTTCTGTGAAATCGTGGCTTTAACAAAAAATAAAATGTGAAAGTCACAAAATTTTGGAGGAATGAAATCGGATATGTACTAAAAAGAATGCACTCCAGTTTTCAGTGATGTTATTTGTGTATTTAATAATTAATTAGGGTTGGACCCTCCTTAAGTGTTCTATCTGAGGCAGCTAATTGAATGTTAATAGAAGCACAGATTAGAGAGATTAATATCAACTTGTCAGCTAAATCTTCATGAAGACAGTAGGATTGATTTACTTATGGTATAAAACATCAGTATCAGTATTATCACTACTGTTATTTATTAATAATTTTATTATCAAATATCGGGTGTCAAGATTAACAATATTGACTTTAATATGGACTAGTATTAAAAAAATAATATTGCATCAGATATCTCAAAACCTAAAATAATATTATTCATATATATCAAAAACTGACCGATATTTGAAACTATGGACTTAACCAAACATAAAATGTAGAGGTTTAATACATGCCTCATACACCTAAACAGTTTTACTTGTAGTCACGTCAAGATCCACCCCATAGCGTTCAAGTTGTAAGAGATAATATTCACTTCAAGCAACCACAAACTTCATCGCCAACATATATATCACTAAAGATTTATTTATCTTAGAAGAAAGATGGGAGTGATAATGTTAGCCATGCTTATGTTGGCAAAAAGACTTAAATAGAGACCTTGATATGATTAAGTTCTTATTAACCCATGAATGCTCCATTCAAAAATAAAAAAAAAAAAAAAATTAATTCCGTATTGTGCATAGGAGAAATCCAGATGTTGAGTCATAATGTTTGTTTTTGTGCATATCTCATGAAACATATGTTGGTCAAAAGAATACCTATTTTATATATTTTTAACTGTCTCGTTTTGATGTATGTTGAACTACCACCAACTATGTAACCATTGGCCGAATGACATTAAAAATATTTATAAAACCATAATCTTTTTGCTACATATAGTTTATGATGTGTAGTTGTGAACATTATTTTCACTTGTTCACAGAGAAGTATAATGTGTGTTCATGTTTCCTATATATATGTATTTAGGCAAAATTGTAGAAAAATGTCACTAATTTCTACATCTTTTGCTAGTAACAGCTCTATTTTGTTTTTTTTATTGTGATGTTCACTGATCTAATCAAGTGGATTCTCCTTGAACGATGTTTGATCACAATTCATATCAATTTAGACGACATGTTGATAGCTTATCACTTCTCGCACTTTTCATAGAGCTTTGTGAGCATTTTTCCTACTTCGGCGAAAAATTGCATAGACTATGGTTACCAAGATCTCATAGAACTTTGAGAAAAAAATACAATCTTTGAAACAGATTCTTTTCTTTTGAACAAAGAATTAAAACCATAGATTTCATGTTAATAAAGTTTAGGTGGGTCAAAAGAACTAAATTAGAGAATCTACCCCTCGGAAGTTGGCACACTTCCAAGCAACACCCTACCCTTACCTCACCCACAAGTTTAGTATTAATTACCCATGATTTTGTTGAGCTAGCTAGCATAACTTTGCCACATTGTCCAATCTAACGACTTGACTCTTTGACAAAAGCAAAACAACACAACACCTCCTCAACAACAGCACAACACACAACAAGTAGTACTTAAGTAACAAACTCTTTGAGGTGAGAAGAAAGGGAGAAGAAGAATTGGAGGGAAGCTTGGGGGACCATGGTTTGTACTTTTTGCTCACCCAATGCCATGACGCACACGTTATGTTGGCGTGCACCGTTTCCATTGTCGAAGTTGGCCTTGACCTCCCCATTCAATTGGGACGGATAAATTCTTTTGTTTTGTTTGGTGGAGTGTCATTTTAGCAGTGATGATTCATAGATTCAGATTTTTTATAAAATGTTAAGTGACAATACCAAGTCTAAAGGTGCTTTTTGTGCGTATGTTCTCTAATGCCATTGGTTACTTTGTATTGAAAAAAATACCATCGGTGGTTGCAGATGGCCTCGCATCTTTGGA
>JAVJIF010003585.1:0-149160 GCA_038442645.1 Agave tequilana | reverse complement strand
TGTATGAATGAAATGTATGGAATGCATGAATTGGCAGAAAGATATACTCACCGATACAGTGGGTCAAAAAGACCCATCGCCGCATTAGCTTCCGGCACAGACTCCAAAAAGATTTTAAGACGTTGACCATTTACCTTGAATGAATTGCCATTTTTGGGATCGTAGATCTCTATGGCTTCCGTGTGGAACACCGTCTTAACAATGAATGGTCCTGTCCATCTTGACTTCAATTTGCCCGGAAAGAGATGAAGTCTAGAGTTGTAAAGTAAAACTTTTTGTCCTTGGACAAAAGTTTTTCTCGTGATGAATTTATCGTGAAAAACCTTAACTCTATCCTTCGCAATCTTCGCATTCTCGTATGCATCATTCCTCAACTCCTCTATTTCAGAAATTTGTATTTCCGAAACTCACCCGCTTTATCTAAATCGAAATTTAGCTGCTTAATTGCCCATATACCCGGTGCTCTAGCTCGCCAGGAAGGTGGCAAGCCTTTCCAAAGACTATTCTATAGGGAGACATTCCTAGAATCGTCTTGTAGGCAGTCCTATATGCCCATAGGGCATCCACCAGTTTGATGGACCAGTCCTTCCTATTCTGATTCACAGTCTTCTCCAAGATGAGCTTGACCTGTCTATTGGAAACTTCTACCTGTCGCGCTAGTTTGAGGATGGTAGGGCGTAGACAACTTATGTGTTATGGCATATTTTCGCATAAGAGCTTCAAAAGTTCTATTGCAAAATGTGTGCCATTGTCGCTAATGATGGCTCGAGGGATTCCAAAGCGTGAGATGATATTATCTTTCAAGAATTTGACAACAACTTTGTTGTCATTTGTCTTGCAAGGGACGCTTTCTACCACTTCGACACATAGTCTACGGCCAACAAGATGTATTGGTGCCCAAACGAATTAGGGAAGGGTCCCATAAAATCAATGCCCCATACGTCGAAAAGTTCTACTTCTAGAATGGGATTTAGGGGCATCATATTTCGTTTGGAAATTCTTCCTATCATTTGACATCTTGTGCAAGTCTTTGCAATACTACTCAAATGCATCTCTAAACACAGTTGGCCAATAAAAGCCACTTTGCAGAATTTTTCTCGGCAGTTTTGCGAGGACCAAAATGTCCACCGCAAGCGAACTCATGACAAAAGCTAGCACACTTCTAGTCTCCTCATCGGGGACACATCTCCTAATGATTTGGTCGCTACAATATTTGAAAAGATAAGGATCTTCCCACATGTAATACCGAACTTGAGACAAGAATCGGTATCTATCCTGTTTGGACCAACTGGGTGGTGTTTGTTTGTGACTAAGTAGTTTACTATGTCAGCAAACCATGGCTCCTTAGAGATGGGCTAGAAGTTGCTCATCGGGAAATTGTCATTGATGGGCACTCGACAGAAGGTGCGTTGGGCACACGAGAGAGATGGTCAGCTACGACATTTTCGACACCTTTTTTATCTCGAATTTCGAGATCAATTCTTGCAGTAGAAGGATCCAACGAATGAGTCGGGCCTTCGCATCTTTCTTACGCATAAGGTATCGCAGAGCAGAATGGTCAGTGAAGATCGTGGTCTTAGTCCCAAGTAGGTATGGACGGAATTTCTCCAAAGCGAACACTACTGCCAAGAATTCCTTCTCGGTGTAGTATAGTTCATTTGGGCCTCATTAAGCGTCCTACTCGAATAGTATCACGTGCTGCTTATTGTCCTTACGCTGTCCTAAGACAGCACCTATCGCAAAATCAGAAGCGTCACACATGATCTCAAAAGGCTTGGACCAGTCCGGAGGTGAGATGATAGGGGCAGATATAAGTTCCACTTTCAATTTCTCCCAAGCACTATGGCACCTATCATCAAAGATGAAGGACACGTCCTTAGCTAGAAGGTTTGTAAGGGGTCTAGCAATTTTGCTAAAGTCCTTAATAACCTACGATAAAATCCGGCGTGTCCTAAAAAGGATCGAATGTCCTTCACGCATCGAGGAAGTGAAGTTTCGCAATGATTTCCACTTTGGCCTTGTCTACCTTAATCCCTTCCCTAGATATCTCATGACCTAGGACAATCCCTTGTTGCACCATGAAGTGACAACTTTTCCCAATTGAGGGTCAAGTTCTTCTCTCTCGTGCACCTACTCAGCACTAGCTCCAAATGATGGAGACACTGGTCAAATGAATTTCCATAGACTGAGAAGTCGTCCCATGAAAATCTCTAGGAAACGCTCGACCATATCAGAAACAAGCTTAACATACAACGTTGGAATGTGGCGGGGCATTGCATAGGCCGAAAGGCATTCGACGGTAAGCAAATGTCCCAATGGACACGTGAACGTTGTTTTTCTCTTGATCCTCCGGGCTATAGGGATTTGGTTATACCCTGAATACCCATCCAAAAAGCAGTAATACTCATGACCTGCTAATCTTTCAACATTTGATCGATGAAAGGGAGGGGAAATGATCTTTCCTAGTGGCTGCATTCAACTTACGGTAGTCTATGCATACTCTCACCTTGGTAGGCAATCGTGTTTGCACTAACTCATGTTTGTCGTTCTCTACCACTGTAAAGCTAGACTTCCTAGGGACCCACGTGCATTGGCTAACCCATTCGCTATCGGAAATGGAATAAATTATCCCATTATCTAACAGTTTTACTATCTCGGCTTGTACAGCCTCCTGCATAAGTGGGTTTAGTCTACGCTGTGGATCCCTTTTCGGTCTAGTCCCTTCCTCAAGATGAATACGATGCTGGACTATCGTAGGGCTCAGTCCCTTAATATCTGCCATAGTCCAACCAATGGCTTCCTATGTCTCCTAAGGTTGCCAGCAGGTCTCCTCTTGCCTATTGGTCAAATTTAGATGCAACTATGACCGGGTAACGTCTCTTGTTCACCTAGGTAGGCGTACTTAAGATGTTGGGCAAGGCTTTTAACTCCAAAGAAGGAGTTGGCTCAATGGGTGGCGGTGTGATGCTAGAATCTCCCATTTCTATCGAACTCAGATTTGATTCCCATTCGATCTCATCAAGACTGATATCACTTGTTGTCTTCTACTCTTCCTCTTCCTCTGACTCAATATGATCTCATCATTATGCTCCTTGTCATGTTCTCAATGGAGTTAACCTCAAAGGGTTGGTCGGTCACATCGTAGGATGCTTACCTAGGTTAAAACATTGACTTCCTTGGTCATATCCCCAAAGTCAGTCTCATGGAACCGTTTCTACAATTTATAATTGCATTAGCGGTTGCTAGGAACGGTCTTCCTAAGATAACGGAGTTTGGGACCTAGGATTAGACACAGGTTGTGTCTCTAAGACAATGAAATCGACCGGGTAAATGAATTCTCCACCCGTATGAGAACGTCATTGATCTCTCCCTTTGGAACTTTGATAGAGCGGTCAGCCAACTGAATAGTAAACTTGGGTCGGGTTGAGTTCACCTAATCCAGTTTGTTGATACACGAGAAAGGGAGCAAATTGATGCTGGCTCCTAAATCGAGGAGTGCTCGATTGATTTCGGCTCGACCTATGGTGCAAGAAATGGTGGGGCAACCTGGGTCCTTATACTTGATAGGGATCTGGTTGGACAGTAGCTCACTAATGTTAGTGGCTAGAAAAACCTTCTTAGGCACATTAGTCTTTCTTTTCTTGGTGCACATGTCCTTAATGAATTTGGCATAACTAGGACCTGCTGGATTGCATCAAGAAGTGGAATGTTGAGCCTAACTTGATTGAAACCCTCTAATAATTTCTCCATGTGTGCATTGTTGTTGCTTCTAAGCCTATTTGGAAATGGAGCTATAGGCTGGTGCAACTGATCTGCTGACTTTTCAGCTTCAGTTTCCTCGGGACTGGATGGAGAAGGAGTGGAGCTAGACGGAATGGATGGCATGGATGGATCTGATGGCATGGATACTTGATTATCAACTTGTTTCCCCGATCTGAGTGTATGGACCATATGACACTGATTTGGGTCTTGAGCCTCATTGGCTGGCCTAGGATTCCTAGGGTTAGGCAATGGTTGACTCGGTAGGGTCCCCTCTGTCTCTGCTGGTTCAATTGGAGCTCTATCCTACTTAGGGCTTGAGCCAGCGTGTCTTGGCTTTTAACTAGGGTGTCCATCTTCCTTTCCATGTTGGACATCCTTGTTTCCATTTGTGTATATTGGAAAGAAGGTGGCTGGTTTTGACTGGGAAAACCTGCTGATAGGGCGATTTTGGAAATTGTTGGAGAATTTGGGCCTAATCTGCTCATTGTTACTTGGGCCCCATGAGAAATTGGGATGGTTTCTCCAACCGGGATTGTAGGTGGGCGCATAAGGATTGTTGGCGGGCCTTGTGAAGGCCGCACTCGTATGTTCTGGCAAGCTTTGATGCGCGATGAAAACAGGACATTCCTCGAACACATGGTTCATATCTTGACATAAGTACAGCCCGCCGAAGATGTTGGGCTGACTTGGTTCACAGAGACTGGCTCTTTAGTTTCAAGGGCTTCTAGTCTACGCATAACAGCAGCTAACTTAGCATCGTTGCTACGTTGGCCTCAATGGAATGGATACCTCCTTTAGAAGACGTAGGGTCATTAGTCCTAGATTTTTCAGGAGTAGGGTCCCATTGGATGGATTTTTCAGCTAATTCCTCAAACAATGTCCATCCTTCATCTTCATTCTTTTGCAGAAATCCTCCTTGACACATGGATTCTAACAGTGTTTTAGTAGAATAATCTAATCCATCATAGAGAACTTGGCAAAGTCGCCATTTCTCTATCCCATGGTGAGGACATTGGGCAAGGAGATCCTAAAACGCTCGAAGTATTTTCCAAAAAGATTCATTGGCTGTTTGCTTAAACTGGAGGATATTCTTCCTAATCATGCAGTCTTGTGAACGGGATAAAATTTCTTTAAGAAGGCCTTAATGAAATTATCCCAAGAAGATATAGAACCGGCCTCTAGACTGTAGAGCCATTTCTTTGCTAAATCCTTCAAAGCAAAGGGGATAAACCTAAGTTTGATAGCATCGTCTCCTAACTTAGGCATATTCATCATTTGACATACTTCTTCAAATTCCCTTATGAAGAAGTATGCATCCTCAGATTCAAGTCCGTGAAATTTGGGAGAGTGTTGATGTATTGTGGCTTGAGTTCATATGGGTCAACACTTTCGATAGTGAGCTGGATGCAAGAAGGAAGAGGGTTCTAATGGGATAGAACCTATCTTGGAGTGACTGTTGTTGTGCCATGTGTGAGTCGGGCTTGAGCTCGGGTGGTGAACTAGTTCTAGTTAGCCGGGATGTGAGTGGGTCTCTCGACCAAGCGGTCATGCACAATCAGCAAACAAGTTCACCCAATCAATCAAAAAGAAAAAGAAAACAAACAAAAATCCTATTCTAGGGTTATCCTTGACCTAGACGACTCCTAACTTTAGACTGTCCTTAGGAGGTTCTATTGTCGACGTTAACCACGAGCTAATCGGCCAGTTCAGGGCAAGACCGGTGGGAGGTTTTCCGTCGGAGACGTTCCTTAATTAAATAACCACCGTTCTTCGGGCTTTCGGCCCTCAATCCCTTCGCTAGACACCGATTTGGCAAGGGTTAATTTCGAACAACTTTCCTTCTTCGGTCAATCTCCTATTGAGTCCGAGTTACCTTAGGGGCCAACGTCTAGTCAAGTTTTAATTAGGGTTAGGGTTTGTGAGTGTGACTGGTATGATTTGTGGGCCAAGGAAGGTGATGAAATCCCCACCTTATCTTTGTTATGGGTTATGCCCTTAAGATGATTTAGTGTACGTGTAAAGCTGTAGAAAAGTAACACTCAAGAAAGCAATAACAAACAAGAGTGCTTCCTAATCTATATGCTATGCAGACGTACCTTGTCGCCAGCACTCTTCAACAGAATTAAAGAATTAAAAATAGACACGTGCCCTAAAATGCAAGAGTCTAAAAATATTTTTTTATTTTTTTCCAACAAATAGGTTAATGTTTTATTAACAGTTGCAGTGTGATCACAGAGCAATAATATCACAGCAGAATTATAATTTTTTTGCACTGCAGAGCAACCTGCAGAAAATTCTGTCAGTAGTCAGCTACACTTGCCGCGGACCCGCGGCTTTTGCCGTGGAAAACGCGGCAAAAGTGTAGGTCCAAGTGCTCTGCCTTCTAGGGCAGAGGCACTGGATAGCAATATGTGTCTTCTGCTACTCTGATTCTGCTTCCTGTTCTCTGTACCTGCAACAGAAGAGAAAGAATGATTAGAAAGAGAAATCGTGCCGTTCCTTCCCCGGCAACGGCGCCAAAATTTTGATTGAGATTAAAAATAAAGTTCAGATTGCTTAGTCTCAATGCGAATCCGCTGTAGCAAGGGCTTGAGCGGGTCGTGATCCTCAGGGAAGGATGCGATGCAAGCTTTTCGGCCGATTCCCTGTATGCTTCAAGTAAGAAAAGAGAGATTAGATTTGTGATGAATATAAGAGATTAAAAACGTGGTTTTGCTGATCTTCTACCACAACCCTATTGCAAGTCAAGGCTATTGATCATCATATTGGAATATAGGAGTTTTATCCTAGGTTTTATATGCAAGCAAGAGAAGATATTTAGAATCTTACCAACATCACTCTAAAAAGTCCAACACTTTTTCATCCTAACATCTAAGCACAACACAAAAGAGTCTTACCTTGAGGTTGCATTGTCAAAGTTCTTAGATATGAAATGTGAAGAATTAATTAATGTTGTGATATTAGATTAGAATACTAATTATTGTTTAATCTTCAAGCATCTACTTTAAACCTAGGGTTTCAAGAGTTGTCATCCATCAAACCAATGCCTAACTGCTCTAGGGTTGCTTTAAGAAACACAGCAAACCATTAGAGGAATATTAGTTAATCATCTTTTAATTATTTTCCTTTTTTTTTTTTAAAAGAAGATGAACAAAGAACGAAAGAAAATAAAAAGAATCAAGAGATCGCAGATCAAACCAAACTCAAGAAATCACGAAGAAAATGCAAAAATAAATAACAGAGATTGACTAGAAAAAAGGTAACCTTTATTCGATGAACTGATCCCAAATACAAGCTCCTTCTTCCACAACTCGCTTGAAATAAAATTACAACTTTGGCAGAAATTTAAAATAGCTAATGAAAACCCTAGTTCGTCTCTGGATCCCCTCCCTGTTGCGAATACTCTGATATTATAGTGCAGAATGTAGAGGAGTCCCGATAGAAGTGTCAACAAAATTTGGTAGCCATCCTTATCAAGACTGCCGCGGATGCGCCTCTTTTGCCGCGCCTCCGCGGCAGTTTCTTGGCTTCTGGCCACGCGCTTTGGCGCGTGGGCCTCTCCTGGTCCGTCCATGTGGGCTTCTGCTTTTAGAAGTGTGATCCTGGCCTTTTAATCTGGATTTTCGAGATAACTTGGTAATCAAGTTACCCTTAATCCAAATTTCTTCAAATCCTTTCTCCACGAAATTCCTCTCTATCTTGGCCTTTTATCTTCATCCTGCAGGTGTTTAGGTTTGACAGAAGTCTATCCAACCCTAATTTCTGATATTTCAACTCTTAGCCCTTGTATTTGCATTTTGAATCTTTGTATTTGCACTTCTTCACCTGGGCTCAAACATGGCTTGGATCTGGGCTTTTGGGCTCTTTTAGCTTTATTCTTTATTAAATTGATAATTTGAGGCCTGCACATATTAAATAAAGAAATATTAATAATTGTGCATTATAATATGAATAAATGTGCAAATGCGATGGTATATATGATGTCAATTATGCATTTTTCACTACCTATCATTATCTTACGAGTGTCGAACTGTTTGAATCTGCTGCAAATGGTTCTCTACACATGCCCTTGCATAAACCAAGTACATCAAGTACGTCTGTGGAATGTATAGAAGGGTCCGTTTTAGTGGTTCCTCCATCAAAAAAGGGTCAATCACCAATAATATTCGGTAGAGCTCAGCTGCAAAGGTCTACGGCCACAGATTCGAGTTCAGACTCACCAACCTCACAAATTTTCCATTATGTATGATCAGCACAGCATGTGATGAGGAAAATGGGATACAGCCTGCTGCGTGTCTAAATTTTGAAAAAGGACGACGTGATTTTCTGTGTAATTTCATGCCAAAAGGGAAACCGGCAAATTACTATAATAAAACACGCAGGGGGTTGGGATATGTTACACCTCCACCGCCTACAACTGTTCAATTCAAAGATAACAAACTGATCCCATCATGCTCTGCCTCATCCTTCGAATAGGAGTCGGATGTTAGTATGGGAACGAAGTTCAAGAATCTCACCGTTAATATGACTTCAAGTAGCCAATTGGAGCCAGTGGAAGCTACTGATGTTGAACCATGGGCTCAGCAATTGAATTTTTAGTGGGAAAATCGATTCGAACAACACGAACTACCTACTAAAGACAAGGTGATCTAGGTTAACTTGGGTAGTTAAGATCACCCTAAACTCATCTTTATAAGTGAAAGCTTATCACTTACGGAAAAATAAGAATTGATAGTTCTCGTAAGAGAGTATATTAATGTCTTCGCATGGAACTATGAAGATATGCCTGAACTTGATCCATAAGTAGCCATGTATCGTCTGAACATCAAGCCAGACGCCAAGCCAGTTAAACAACAACAACGCCGATTTCGCCCGAACATTATGGAAGCTATTGAAGCCGAAGTTCATAAACTCATTACATGTGGCTTCATCTGGGAGAACAACAACCAGATCGGGTTGCTAACATCATTCTCGTTCTCAAGAAGAATGAAAAAATATGAATCTGTATTGATTACTGCGATCTCAATACAGCCTGTCCTAAAGACAAATTCCCATTGCCCATCACCGATGTCATGATTGACAATACCTGCGAATTCAAAAGAATGTCTTCATGGACGGCTTCTCAGGGTATAATCAAATTAAGATGTACTCAGGGGATGAGAAGCATACTTCATTCTGCACACCGTTGGGGGTATATTGCTATACCGTGATGCCTTTCAGATTAAGAACGCGGGGGAAACTTATCAGCGGGCGATAAGTATAATTTTCTGTGACCATCTCTGAAAGACGGTAGAATGTTATGTCGACGACATTGCTGTAAAAGCCGTGATAAGAATGACCATCTTCGTGACTTGAGGATAATTTTTGACATAATGCGGGCTCATCGACTGAAGATGAATCCTACAAAATCCTTCTTGGGGGTTTTGAGTGGCAAATTACTAGGATTTGTTGTTACATCAAAGGGAATTCATCTTGACCTAGATAAAGTCAAAGCCATTCAGAGCATGCATCCACCTAAAAATCTCAAAGACTTAGCAGCCTCCAAAGTAGATTGGCCTATATCAGAAGATTCACAGTAAATATCTCAGGCTGCTGTCAACCGTTCACCTGACTCATGAAAAAGGGTGTCTCTTTTATATATCAAGCCTGTCAAGAAGCTTACGAGGATATCAAAAGATATCTCACTAAACCTCCGGTCTTAGTGGCTCCACATTAGGAAAACCTTTCCTACTTTATGTGAAAGTTATGGACCATTCTCTTGGTGCTCTGCTTGCTCAAAAAGATGATAAGGTCATGAATAGGCTATTTACTATCTGAGCAGGATTCTGATAGGGGTGGAATCTCACTATAACTCTATTGAAAAGGAATTCTTAGCTCTTGTCTTTGCTATTCAGAAGACACGACATTATTTGGTCAGCCAAACCATGCATATCATTTTCAGAGTGAATCCTTTACGTCTTCTTATGAGGAAACTAGGATTACTGAATTCTAGATTAGCTAAGTGGGCCCTCCTTCTGTCTCAGTACGGCATGCTCTTTGTCCCTCAGAAGGCGGTTAAGGCCAGGCACTTGCAGATTTCTTGGTTGCTCATTCAGTTCCAGAAAGCTCAAAACTTCATGAAGATATTCCAGATGAGATTTTCGAATCTAATATAACTTCAGAGAATGAAGTATGGTAGATTTCTTCGATGGAGCATCACGAATAGGCCCTAAAGGCAAGATCATTACTGGTGTGGGGGTTGTATTTATCTCACCACAAAACCATGTCCTTGCTAGGGCATTTTTATTGATGGAACCATGTTCCAACAATGTGGCAGAATACAATGCTCTACTTATTGGTCTTCAGCTCGCTCATAAAATGGGGGTACACTACCTTGAAGCTAATGGTAATTCAAAACTGATCATTAATCAGGTTAAAGGAGAATATGAGATCTGTCACGGAGATTTGGTACCTTATTATCATGTAGTCACCAAAATGGCTAGCTCATTTGATGGCTTTTATATCAGTCATGTGTCCCGATCTTAGAATACTAAGACCGACGCTCTAGCTGCACTAGCCGCTACGTTAGCCTTACCAATGACACAACATATCACCTTACAGTGACTACTCGATACCTTGTTTGTCTTAAATATGTGTTGAAAACTAAGAAAGTCCATAGCATCTCGACGGATTTTGGACCGAGAGATTGGCGATTTTCCCTCATTGACTATGCTTTGCATGATATATTGCCTGATGACCCTAAAGAAGCGCATCTATCAGATGAAGGACTCTCCGTTTTTACTATGATCCAATAGTAAAGAAACTCTACCGTCGCTCATATGACGGTATCCTCCTCCATTGCCTTTCTAATTCAAGGCACAAGAAGTGCTTAAAAAAGCGCATGATGGCATCTGCGGAACTCATCAGCCAGGTCTAAAACTCAAGGACCGATTACACAGGCTTGGATATTATTGGCTGACCATGATAGCCGATGCCATCCAATATGCACGAAGATGTAAAGCCTGCCAAATCCATACAGACTTCATACATTAGCCTCCAGAGTTGCTCCATCAATTGTTGCTTCATGGCCATTTGAAGCATGGGAATCGATATCATAGGGCCGATCAGCTCCTCTTCAATAAAGGTCCCCGGTTTATCTTGACAATAACCGATTACTTTTCAAAGTGGGCTACTGCTTGTAGAAATTAAACTTTTAATGTGGTTAATTTATCAAACACCATATCATCCATCGATTTGGTGTCCCTAGGCGGATCATCCATGATAACGGTCCCCAATTCGTGAGCCAGGTATTCTATTAGTTTTGTGACAAGTACCGGATTCAGAATATAGCATCAATTGCTTATAACCCTACCGCTAATGGCTTGGCGGAAGCATTCAACAAGATAATTATCAAGCTACTCAAAAAATTCATTTCATCAAATAAGCGAGATTGGAATGAGAAGCTTAGTGAACGTATTTGGGCCTACCGAACCGCAGTTTGGACCCCGACAGGCAATATACCTTTTTCCCTGATATACTGGTGCGAAGAGGTCATATCGCTAGAAATCCAAATGTCGTCATTATGAGTTGCTTTAATGACTAGAATGACAAAGTAGGATAATGATCGCTTGGGTCTCCAAGAGCTCGAAGCCTTAGATAAGAAGCGGTTACAAGCTCAACAATACATTGAGTTGTATCAAGCGCGAATCTCAAAGGCCTTCAATAAGAAGGTTAAGCAAAGGATTTTTCAGAAAGGAGATTTGGTTTTTAACCATCAGACGACCGATGATAATGATGTACAAAACCGAAGGCAGATTTCAGTCCAAATGGGAAGGACCGTTTGTGATAGAAACAGTCTATTCAAATGGAGCATATGACTTATGACTTCAGACAGAGACTTACTCATGATGCCAATCAACGGCAAGTTCCTAAAGAAGTATTATCCTTGATAAGATTCTTCTCATGATCAAGTTAATATTACACCTCTGATCAAGACCTTCAGATCTAAGATATGTAGAAAGAGCGCTCCTCTCTTTCTCTAATGAGATCATACAATCATAAACCAGTGCCGAGCCAATCGAACACTAGTTGTATCAAAGAAGAGTCAGGTTACAAATTCACTGTCGGCTAGTATCGAGCCGATCGAACGCCTTCAACATTGAAGAAGAAAACATGAGATCAAGTTATTTTAACCTTGTCACTCTTCTCTAGTATATAAACATGTACCTATCTTCAACTTAGAAGAATAGGTCATATGTTGAAGTCAAGCATGCCTAAGCAACGGTTTCAGGCAGATGGCCTATTTAGCCTGACTTTTCTATGTATAATGGTGGCATACCTCCCTGCTCTGGTTCGATCGTTGAAGCTCAACCCAACGACAAAAGGTCTGACCAAACAAATGAGTTTATTTGATGACTTATCAAGCCGAACTCATTGAAGAAGGTTCGTGAGGCATTCTCTTGCTGAACCTTCCCACTGTTTCCACATTCGTATCTAGACGTGGCGACTGACCAAATGGTAACCGATTGAATCAAAGATCAAAGGAGTTTAGCTGATGATGTGGCAAGCTGACTCATTGAAGAAGGTTCGTGACACATCCTGATGCAGAATCTTTCAATATGGAAACAAGATAAGGGTTGACAGAGAGTCCACGAGGAACGATAATCTTCTAATCGAGATCTCACGGAATTCGTGTCTACTCCTTTAATCCCAACTCACCTACAGAGTCAAACCCAGGGGAAGTATCGCGTTACTCAAAGTAACAAAATAATCCAACACCTCTAATGGCTAAGGATAGAGAGAAATGTTGGACTTTAAGCCCAACATAAGTTCTTGATAACTCATCATGCTGAGGGGAATAGCATGGCTAGCCCGACTAAAACGAAAGTTGATAAAAGCATATCAAATCTGTTGAGCTCTGAGGGTTTGCTAAAAATCCGAAGGGACCTATTCCTATTTGATTCACTCTCCAAAATCACTTACCAATTCCCGTCAATGAAATGATAAGACCACATAGAAAGGTATTCATATTCCTTGCGAAATGACGAGTCTGACCTATCATGTTAACATTAAACCTCAGATAGTAAAACTCTAGCCTACTCCCCGACGGATAAAACCAACATCCCTGTGAATTTGATCAACTTCCCTGGTGAATAAACTCTGCTTGTCATTCTCTTCAATAGAATGACAGGTCCACTCAAATTACTATTATGTTCAAACACCTCTAACAGTAAATGAATCCTTGTCAAGTTAACATCACACCTCTGACAAGTTACTTTACAAATCCCCACGGAGTTCTCTGACATATAATCTTTCATGAGATTTATATTTCTTAGCTTCCCAGCAAGTCTATAATAGATTCTCTTCAAAGTCTATTATTTCTCACTCAGCCCCCAATGGACTCTCTTGGTTGTCACGTTAACAATATACCTCTCACAATTTCTTTCAAATAACATCCAAAGGAGATATCAATTTCCCCATAGAGTTTATGATCAGATATTATTTCCCCCGATGGGATTATTTCTTTTACCTTTATGTCCAGCTTGTCACTTCTGAACGGTAAAAATCCTGAGCTTGGTAGTTTCTCAATCAGTTATGTCTATTTTACCTTTGAACTGACAGATAACTAAGTCTCATTTTTCAGTCCAGTAGGGACTATTCCATAGTCGTTATGTCTAGTTCGCCACCTCTGAACGGCAGGGCTTTGAGTCTAGCAATTCCCAATCGGTTATGTCCATATCACCTCTGAACTGACGGATACCTAGATCTCCTTCTATGGTACTTCAACTGTTATGTCCAGTTCACCACCTCTGAACAGATAAGTTCATAACTTTGTCCTCCTTCCTTCTATCAAGGTCAGGAGTTCTTATTGTCATGTTAATACGACTACCTCTGAACAGCGAATTGTGAGCCTGATGTCTCTTAGTTCGTCATGTCCATATTACCTCTGAACCGACGAGTACCCAGATCCAATTACCCTTGCAGTCCCTAGTGGTCTAGCTGCTAAGTTAATATGACTACCTCTGGCAGCAGATTTAGAGTTTAGTGTGTCTTAGTCTATCATGTCCAGTATATCACCTCTGAATAGACGGGTCCCTAAATCGGATTCATCTTCATTTTTTCATCATGTCCAGATTATCACCTCTGAATAACAAAGTTTCGAGCTTGGTGGCTTCTCAATCGGTTATGTCCAGTTCATCACTTCTGAACCGACAGATAGCCAAGTCTCCCATTTTGCTTACTGTTATGTCCAGTTCGTCACCTCTGAACAATAAACACTCCGAGTTTAGTAATTTCTAATCGGTTATTTCTAGTTTGTCACCTCTGAATCGATGAATATCTAATCTCATCTTTCTTTGTTGTTATGTCCAGTTCCTCACCTCTAAACAAAAAGGTTTTGTATCTGGTGATTCCTAATCATCATGTCCAGGTCCATCATCTTCTTCCAAAATCATATCCCCTGGGAGTGTTCTTGTATCCTCTGGAAAATGTCCTCGTCTGCAACCCCCCAGTGAGCCGCTTTAGGAGCATCTTCCAGGTTGGGGAAAAATAATTCCCCTAGCTCTTCGAATTGCATGAAGATCCCTTATGAGTCCCATGCATACTCGAGCAGATGTAAAGATGGCACATTAATTTCTGGTAAGTTTCGAATAAAGCGGGCTCCTGCTTCTTCAGAAGTGCCAATTTCGCCTCGCATGAGAAATATTTTTCATAAGGGAGAGATCCCAAGGGCAGAGCAGAGACTTCCCACATCTCGTGCAAAGCCATGCCCAATTCGCCTATAGGGGTGAAGAAAGTCCCTGTAGCTGGACAGTATAACTCGAAGATGGCGTAGAAGTTCGCTACGCTCATTTGAATACCGTAACAGGTTGCCCTAACAGCCTCGTAAAGTCTCAGCCTCTCCAGATCCTCTTCAAAATGGGCCAAGACATATAAGGTCAAGTCCCTTCACCAGGCCTTGGGGGATGAATCCAACCAGGGGTCCTGAAATCAGTGGCTGGATAATTGCCATGTGCTTTGAAGAACTGGTTTCCAAAAGTATGAGCCACTGTGGGATTTTTCCCCACTAGGATGTGTGGGAGAACGTTCCAGGGTGGAGACCCAATATGCAGCGAGGAGCACCCACCCTTGTATAACTGAGAGACGGAGCTATCAATTTACCCACGTGAACGGAGTCAGTAGTCCGAGTCACTTGCCACTTTATCTTCCGAACCCTCATCACGCATTGGAAGAAAGATAGCGAAAAATGACGCTTTCTAGATGGGAGATAATACTTCTCGCCATTTAAATTGAAAATCCACTGCCTTTCTCTGGCCAGCAGCTGATGATCGGTGTCTGGCGCTGCATTCCCAAACATAAAGCCCGGCTTCCGATAAGTTTTTCGGTCACAATCATCAAGGGGAGCAGTAGTTAAGATGCTCCTCATAGTACGCTGATCTCTAGCATAGATAAGGGCATCTCGGCCAGGAGCACTCCGCTCGCTGAATAATGAGGCCTGCCCCTGGAATTGCAGGTTAACATTACCATCCAGTCCACTAGCTATTCCAAAAAGACTGTTCAAAGGACCCGGAGTATAGTGCACTACAAAAATAAGAAGAAACTATATTAGTTCATTAGCCGAAGGAAAAAAAAGAAAGTTATAGCAAAAAGAAAATTGCTAAGGCAAAAGTTATAGCAAAAAGAAAATTGCTAAGGCATAGCTTCACTCTCCGAGCGAGGCTAGCCTAGCATTAGCTTCGCCCTAAGGCTCAGCTTTACCATCCTGCACAAAGACAGAGTGCAGAAAAACTCTTAGTGTTAGCTTCGCTCTGGAAGCTTAGTTTCGCGTTCTGTCGCTGAACAGAATGCGCAAAAGCCCCAAGGGCTAATTTCGCCAGAAAGGCACTTGTACCTAAAACTGTTCAAAGGACTTTAAAGTCCTTTTCCCAGCTACGCTTCTAGGGCTCTTCGCATCCTGTCATTTAACAGAATGTGAACCGCCCTAAGGGTTAGCTTCGTATAGAAGCTAAGAGAAGAAACCATTCGGTTTCTAAATTTCCAGTTGAGAAATTAAGGGGAATTAAACCTCCTAAAAATTCGGCAAAGAAAATTAAGGGAGTTGAACTCCTTGAGACCACTGGATCATGATGGATCACTCTAGATTCATTAGAAATATCCAAAAATTGGCTTCGAAAAGAGATGAAAACTCCGAATATAAAGGAAAAATCCCTACCCGCAATGGGGCGTTCGATGACCGGAGGTGGAGAGGGCCCTCAATCGCAGAGGTCGCTACCTCTTTACCTGCTCGTCTTTTAGAAGCCATGAAAGAACTGAAAAGTTCTGAAAATCTCAACGAAGAAGGAGGAGAAAGGGATTTGCTTCTCTGAAAATTTAAAGAGAAGTTAATTCTCCTTCTTTCAAGCCCAATCGGGCTTTTATAAGCTTAAAATTGCCTAACTTCACCTCCTCAAAAGGAGCACAGGCGGTCGTTTCAAATTAATTTGAAAAGGCGCCTAAGGCGCCTTCCCAGAAGCCTTATTTCAGCCCCGCCAAGGGCTAACTCCGCTGTGAGTTCAGCGTTTATCTCGCGCAATGCTTGAGTAATGATTGGTAGTCAAAAATGCATTTTTATCATCATATTTACCATCACATTTTCATATTTATTCATTTAATTCTGCACAATTATTAATATTTTGTTATTTATTGTGTGCAGGCCTCGAATTATTATTTTAATAATAAATAAAGCTTAATGTAGCCCAAAAGCCCACATTTGAAGCCCAGGTGTAAAAGTGCAAATATCAGATTGTCAAAGTGCAAATATACAAGGGCTAAAGTTGCAATTATTAAAGTTGAGGGAAGGATAGAATTCTACCCAACCTAAACTCTTGCAGGATGAGCATAAAAGCCAAGATGAGAAGGAAATTCGTTTAAAAGAGATTGGGAGAATTCAAAATCTAGGTAACTTAATTATCAAGTTACATCGAAATCCAATATGAAGAGCCAGGATCATACTTCCAGAAGCTGGCGCCCACATGGACGGACCAGACGAAGCCACGCGCCAAAGCGCGTGGCCAGAAGCCACAAAAGTGCCGCGGAACCGCGGCAAAACCGCGACAATCTAGTTGATCCAGAATCCCAGATTTCGTGGGCAAATTCATCCAGGACTCCTCTGCCTTCTGCACCTATAATATCCCCTGCAGTGCAACGTACAGAGTCGTCCAGAGAAGAGCCAAGGGCCAAAGTTAGGTTTTTAGGTTTTCTTTCCACCTTTGTATATTTTTTATTTTCTTTTTGTAAAAGCTGAGAGGAGATGATGTATTCATGGAGGAAGGGATCTGCTTGTACTGATGGTGACAGTCGGTGTAAGTGTTTATTTTTCCACCATTGTTTAATAATCGAATCAAGGCTTGTTTTATTTTATTCTTGTATTATTCTAGTTTCTTTTATTCTTATTTTAATCTTGTATCTACTTTCTTCTATTTGTTCTCTAATGTCTTGCCCACCATGAGATCCAACTGCTTCGAGAATACCTAGCCGAAGAAGGAACCTTGACGGCCCAATGGCGATGAACAGGTCTTCATAGCTTGTTTTTCATTTCGTAGAGTAGATTAAGAAGGCGGACGATCCCATAAGCCGTGCTTGTACACCTTCCAGAAAAGGGAAATCATCGCAACGGTTTAAACGGCAAGCAGACTAAAGAGATAAGTTTTCTTTCTTTTTCTTTTCTTTTCTTTTTGTAGATTAAATCACAACTTCTCCATATTCTTTTCTACCACCCATTGTAAATACCACTACTTAATAATAAAAAGATAATTTTTAGAGATAACTTGCTTAACGCTTCCATCGCAGTCCCTCCTTGAGGATCACGACCCGCATAGCCCTGCTACCGCGGATTAGAACTGAGACTTGCACATCATATTCTAAAATACTATATTTTGTGTGCAGGAAAATTCAGTCAACAAATTGGCGCCGTTGCCGGGGAGGGACGGTAAGTTTTATCTCTAAAACAAAAATTTAATTTAACTAATTCTTTATTCTTTTCTGTTTGCAGGTTTGGAGAACAGGAAACAGAAACATAGCAGCACAGCAGTAAACATATTGCTATTCTGTGCCTCTGCCCTCGAAGGCAGAGCACCAGAACCCACTGTTTTGCCGCGGATCCGCGGCCAGAGCCGCGGAAACGCGGCAACAGTGGTGAATTACTGATCCAATTTTTTGCAGGGTGCTTCAAGTTAAAAATTCTGCTTTCTGCTCTGTTCTGATTTGTTCTGTGATATACTTGTAAATTGCTAATAATTCAATAGTAAATTATTGGTTGTTACAAATAAAATTTGATTAGACGTTTGCATATTAGGCACGTGTCTTTTCAATTATTTTTATTTACTGTTGAAGAGTGCTGGAGAAGCAAGGTACGTACGCATTGCATGTAGAATAGGATTCATCTCTTGGTTGATTTTCTGCTTTGAGTGATTCTTATCTATTTATCTTGTACACTTGCACTAATTCATCTTAAGGGCATAACCCATTAACAAGATAAGGTGGGGATTTCATCACCCTTCCTTAGCCCAAAAATCATATCCAAAGCACTCACTAACCCAAGCCTAACTTAAAATTTAGTAGACGTTGGCCCTAGGGACATCTCGGACTCAATAGGAGATTATCCTAAGGAGGAACGGTGTTGGAAGTTGACTCCTGCCAAATCAGTGTCTAGGAAGGGGATTGAGGGCCGAAAGCCCGAAGTGTGGTGGTTATTTAATTAAGGAACGTCTTTGACGGAAACCTCCCACCATTCTTGCCCCGACCTGGCTGATTAACTTGTGGTCAAAGTCTGCACCCGACCTCCCGTGGAAAGTCTAACCAGTTAGGAGTCGTCTAGGTCATAGGTCTACCCTAACTTAGATTAGAATTTTCTTTTTGTTTGTTTATTTGTTTGTTTTGTTTGTGTTGGTGTGATATGGCATATAATAATAATTCCATTTTAATCCATATTACACCCCTAACTATTATTCGGATATTACCAACCCGACATACCCTAACTTTGACCAATCTAGTGTGCCGGAATGGTCTTATCCGAATGAATATAACCCACACACTCCATCTTATGACTATAATCTTCATAATAATTTCAACTCGTCACAGAGTTCATGGGGTTTCGAGTCCCCCGAGTCTAATTCTCAACTAATTGTCCTTCATATCCATCTAGTCCACATTCTTCCCAAAATTCATACTCAGATCCACCCATTCAGAATAGAAATCCATCTATCTTGGAAATGATGAGTAGGAATGAGTCCAAGCAAAAATCACCATCAATTTTAGACATGATGATGCGTGAGTCCACCGACTCACAAATTTATCACGATTACCCGTCCTATTTTCAAGTCCAATCAGAATATGATCCACCTATCGACTATGAAGGGATGCTAGCTGCCGTGACTGAGGCTAAATTAGCCCGTGATCATGACATAGATTTGATGGTGGAATGCTTACACCGGCCGGCTGATTCTGATATCGATGACCACTCGATTAGAGCCGACGAAACAAGTTGCTTGGGACAACAAGTTTCTAATTCAGTACCATCTTGTGAACTTGCCGAAACTTCAAATTCTAATAATTTGGCAAGTTTTTCCTTTCCCGAATTAGAACTCGAATGTGACCTAGATTCTCAAATCTATGATCAAGTTCAAATTCCTGAATCATTATTGACTCCTGTTTTGTTACCCGACTTAGGTAATATTTTAGAGTCAGTTTTGATTCCCACATCTATCATTCCTGAACTTGAATCACCACATTGAGTCACATTCCATTGTGGGAAGATGATTGTGGACTTGAGTTTCAATTTTTTGACTTGGACCCACTTCTCGAACTTAGCCCGACTCCTGAGCCCTTACTTGATTTGAGCTTCTTCCCTGAGTCAGTATTCGTTCCCGTACTTCCCATGTCCAAGTCAATCATTCCATCTTTTCATACTCCATTTTGGGACAAGGAGTTGAGACAATTAACTCTGAAATTTATTATGAAATTTGGAAATTTGATGGGGTGGAAATTCTAAAAAATGATTATACATATATTTTAGTGGGTTATGTAAGGAAAGTTTCTGGTGGGTTCCACCAATTATCTGTTATCTTGATTGGGCCGCATTTCGTGGACCAATTAGACCACCTCCGGACCACCACCCTAAGGTAACTTCCGCCTTCCCTTGTTCTTTTTCATGCATATATGCATACATTCATACATTGAGGACAATGCATGAGATAAGTGTGGGGGTGGGCTTTACTAACATACTAACATAAGTAGACACTAACAAAATTTGCTAATAAAAAAATTTTTAAAAAAAAAAAATGTTATAAAAAGGACAATATTTTGACTTATTTTTTTGAAAGAAATCTAAGTTAGTTTTAAGGATTAGGAAAACCATGATTAGGATTTCTAAAAACTTGGTCAAAATAAATAAATTGTTGAATTTTTAAGTATAGGAGGAGAAATTGAATAAGTAGTTAGTTTTAATTTTTACCTTAATGAAATGTGCATACCAATGCATATCTAGGATTCTAAGACAAAGACCTTGTGCCTCATAAAAAAAAAAAGAAAAAAAAAATCACCAATTAAGCTGATACATGTGCCTCAAGAAGCATAAGTATTCATGCCTAAAGGTGAGTAAATAAAATAAAGTCCTTAGTTTTGGGGCCTAATTCACTCGAATTTGAGTCCGCGGGGTGTTTTCTCACTTGGTGCCCTAAAGCCGACTGGTTTGGGAGCCACCGACTTTAAGTTCGCTACATGGGTGGATTAGAAAGCCTAATAGAACTAAGAAATAAGATATATGTATTAACACATCTAATAGTCAATTAGTTAGGTATGAGGGCCTCAAGAAGCCTTGATACTTACACAAAAGAAAATTAGATGAGTTATACATGACTAAAAAAAAAAATTTATTAACACATCTAATAGTCAATTAGTTAGGTATTAGGGCCTCAAGAAGCCTTGATGCTTACACGAAAGAAAATTAGATGAAGTTATAAAAATAATAAAGAGGCATGAGAGTCCAAGTTAAGGAATTCCTAGCAAAAAATTCATAGGATGCATATGATTTTGGTAACGAAAAAGACTATACACAAAATTCAATTTTGATCCTTACTTAGAAATGAAAACAATTTACTTTATAAAGACTAAGTCTAAGAATGAATAAAAATGATAATCCTAAAACTTATAGACTACTTAGTCTCTTCAATAATAATTCAAATATTTTCCTTTTTATGGATTTTGTGGGTGCAATCCGCTGAAAACCCTCACGAGACAACACTCGTCCTCTAGGGTAACCTAGGGGTTTAACGGCTTGTTGCACGTGCTAAGTGCAATCGTGATTCCCACGAAAGTGAGTTAGGTTAGATTAACTTTTTCTTTTTCTTTGTTTTTACTCGAGGACGAGCAAAAAGATAAGTGTGGGGGTGTGATTGGTAGTCAAAAATGCATTTTTATCATCATTTTACCATCACATTTTCATATTTATTCATTTAATTCTGCACAATTATTAATATTTTGTTATTTATTGTGTGCAGCCTCGAATTATTATTTTAATAATAAATAAAGCTTAATGAAGCCCAAAGCCCACATTTGAAGCCCAGGTGTAAAAGTGCAAATATCAGATTGTCAAAGTGCAAATATACAAGGGCTAAAGTTGCAATTATTAAAGTTGAGGGAAGGATAGAATTCTACCCAACCCTAAACTCTTGCAGGATGAGCATAAAAGCCAAAGATGAGAAGGAAATTCGTTTAAAAGAGATTGGGAGAATTCAAAATCTAGGTAACTTAATTATCAAGTTACATCGAAATCCCAATATGAAGAGCCAGGATCATACTTCCAGAAGCTGGCGCCCACATGGACGGACCAGACGAAGCCACGCGCCAAAGCGCGTGGCCAGAAGCCACAAAAGTGCCGCGGAACCGCGGCAAAACCGCGGCAATCTAGTTGATCCAGAATCCCAGATTTCGTGGGCAAGTTCATCCAGGACTCCTCTGCCTTCTGCACCTATAAATATCCCCTGCAGTGCAACGTACAGAGTCGTCCAGAGAAGAGCCAGGGCCAAAGTTAGGGTTTTAGGTTTTCTTTCCACCTTTGTATATTTTTTATTTTCTTTTTGTAAAAGCTGAGAGGAGATGATGTATTCATGGAGGAAGGGATCTGCTTGTACTGATGGTGACAGTCGGTGTAAGTGTTATTTTTCCACCATTGTTTAATAATCGAATCAAGGCTTGTTTTATTTTATTCTTGTATTATTCTAGTTTCTTTTATTCTTATTTTAATCTTGTATCTACTTTCTTCTATTTGTTCTCTAATGTCTTGCCCACCATGAGATCCAACTGCTTCGAGAATACCTAGCCGAAGAAGGAACCTTGACGGCCCAATGGCGATGAACAGGTCTTCATAGCTTGTTTTTCATTTCGTAGAGTAGATTAAGAAGGCGGACGATCCCATAAGCCGTGCTTGTACACCTTCCAAGAAAAGGGAAATCATCGCAACGGTTCAAACGGCAAGCAGACTAAAGAGATAAGTTTTCTTTCTTTTCTTTTCTTTTCTTTTTGTAGATTAAATCACAACTTCTCCATATTCTTTTCTACCACCCATTGTAAATACCACTACTTAATAATAAAAAGATATTTTTAGAGATAACTTGCTTAACGCTTCCATCGCAGTCCCTCCTTGAGGATCACGACCCGCATAGCCCTGCTACCGCGGATTAGAACTGAGACTTGCACATCATATTCTAAAATACTATATTTTTGTGTGCAGGAAAATTCAGTCAACAAGTAACTTCGCTGAAAGATGAGCCTTAGCTCAACTAAGAACTCATCTCTAGCTTCGCAGAAATTTTGTGCTAGCTCCGCTAGAAGCTCGTTCCTGACTTAGCTAGAACTCGTCTTTAGCTTCGCGGAAGCTTAGCTCCGCTAAGAGTTTTTCTTTCCTCCTAAGAAAAAGACTTGCCTAAGCTAGTCCATTCCGGATGTTTTCGAAATGCAAAGAGAAAGGGAGGGGAACAAAGTAGATAAGCAGAAAATAAACATTTTTATTGATTCAGAAGGAAGATACATTAATACTACATCAAGATTGTCTTTCATACAACAAAATCTTTGCTCAAAGGCATACAAATTGTCCTGTCTACTTTCAGGGTGATAAGTCAAACCAACTGGACATGGAAGGTCAGGGTGATAAGTCAAACCAACTGGACACGGAAGGTCTTCCCCCTGCACAAAGCCATAATCCTTTGCTTAATGGCAGATTTTGCCATCAAAGAAGCTGGATCTTCTTTGATCAAAATTGGCAGGGGATTAGTTGCCACCAGAAAGCTGGATCTTCCTTAAATAAAATTGGCAAAGGAAGAATCCAAGACCTTACTAGTGATGCCTGCCTTCCCGAAGTGGATCATCTCGGATAAGCGACTACCAGCCCCTTCCCGAAGTGGTTCATCTCGGATAAGTAACTGTCAACCTCTTCTAGGAACCGCATCAGCTGCTCCAGTATGTTCCGCCTGCTTATGATCAAAGCTTCAACTTGAAAATCAAGAGGCAAGTTTCTGATCTCTTTCATCAAGATGAAAGACTGGCGAGCACAGTTCACTGCAATGCAAACAAGAAACAAGTTAGCATTAAATCAAAAAAAATGCAAAAGGAAAAGGATAGAATGCTAAGTCAAATTTTTTGGCGAGGCAATTCAATCCGACCCAATTGTGCCTTGAAAATGGATTTCAGCTAAGCAGAGGGTATCCCCGCTTGCACAGTAATGATAGACTAGTTCAGCATAAGCCACGTCTTAGCCCCGCCCAAGACAGTTAGGCTGGAGAAGCCTCAAAAAGGACCAAGTCCTAACCTTGCCTATATGGCTAGGCAAGACTGACCCAGAGGGACGCAGTCTTGACCCCACCCATATGACAAGACTGGCTCAACCTTGAAGAGGCCAAGTCGTAAGCCTTGCCTATATGGCAGATTTAACAGGCAGGTTTAATAGATCAAGGCAGAAACTCTACGTGGAAAGATCTTTCGCCTGATTGAGTAAGAATGCTAGCTTCTCTGAGAAGCTAGAAAATAGGGCTGAAACCCTTTTCTGAAGTCAACCAAATGCAAAGACCAGGAAATTTAATCCCTAAGATAGTTAATAAAACTGAGAAAATTAAGGGAGATAAATTCCCTAAAAGTCATTGGATGGCCGAGCCTCACTAATTCTTGATTGAGTAATGACCAGAGTGAGAGTCCCCACTACTTCAGGGACCTCAGTCTCCTTGCCTGAGCAATAGGGGAAAGATTATAAACAACCTCCTAAGAAGTGGGGAGTATGTTTCTCTGAGAAGGACTATAAGAGTCCTATTTATAGGCCTCATGGCCTAACTACGCCGCCACCACTTCAAGCTTGAAAGTCCAGGCGAACTTAAGGCATTCAAGTGCTTGTCCTTGAGAAAGAGAATAGTCGCCCTCAGGAATGCGCATGAAGTTATTTGAACTTCTAAAAAGGGAATAATCTCCCTCGTTAATGCAAGAGAGGATATTCTAATCTTGAAAAAGGAACAATTCCTCTCGTAGCTCGCAAAAAGTGGTTAGTCGTGGGAACAGAGCATCACTCCATCACAACGAGCGTGAGGCAAATACTCATCTTCCAACTCTATTTGAAGCGAACTTACTTTAGGAAGCCCAAAGGCGAAGCAGCCCAAAAGCGAAGCTACCCAGAAGCGCGAAGCTACACGGAAGCGGATTGTTACAATTCCTTGACGAACCTATTCCAACCCAAAGGCAGGGTTAAAGGCGAAGTTGAACTCAACTACCAAGGCGACATTCACATTCACATATCATCAATCAAAACAGTTCAAAGTATTTCGGGATCTGAACCATTCCATTGTAGATTAACGAAACTTTGAAGAGGGTCTTGTTGACACTCGAAAAAGACGGAACTCCCGCATTCATCTTTAGACGGTTTGAACAACGTCTAACTTGTTGACATCTACAAAAGATAAGTCAAAGACAAGCTAATGACTAGAGGCAAGGCAGCAACATGGACATCACTAATCCAGTAAAGCAGATAGTAAGTCAAAGTTGCTTTTGAAGAAGATCTGAGCAGGCCTAGAGACACTAAATTAGCTCGATACTTAGTCTCACATGAGCCGAAGGGATAAGCAACCGCACGAGAGGCTAAGTTTGCTTAGCTCCATAAGAATTCTATCATAGCTCTGCCATGGGCTAACCTATAGCTTTGCCCTGGAGTTTTTCATAACTCCGCAGAAAGCTAGCTAACAGCTTCGCTAGATGCTCTACGGAGCCACAAAAGGCCAACTTAAAGTTTCGATGAGAGCTTACTCCTAGCTTCGCCAGAAGCTTCCCTTAACTCCACTACGAGCTTATTGGATTAGCCCCGCTCGGGTTTTTTATGGTCACCTTTGACCAATCAAATCTCCAGATGAGATCATTTTGATTGAAATCGAATTTGGCAGTTACTTGTCATGATCTTTTGACTCTCCCAATCATGTGAGAAGATCAGGGGAGATCTCTCAATTAACTAGAGAGATCGAGGGAGTATCCCTCATTTAGCGGAGCGGGTCAAGGGATTAGCCCTACATGCTATTCCTAACTTCGCAGAAGCTGTTTCTAGCCTCGCGACGAGGCTACTTTCCAGATACAAAAGAGATTGACTCAATCTATTTCCAGATTTTCAGGGTGATTATACCCATGTTCTCCCTATAAATAGTCTACCAGGAGAACACTAAGGCAAAGAGAAGGAGAGAGGACAGAGGAGAGACAGGCAAGGATAGAGAGGAGATTGGCTCGAGAAGCAGAATCCCTAGCAAGAGGGCTCTACCGATCCTCCATTCTCCGATTCCCCAAACCAAGCGAGAAGGGAGTCCTATTAGGAGACAGTTCGGTCATCTGATCGATCGCATCGTCAAATGGATAAAGTGACCGTGTGCTGATCAGATTCCTACCGGCATATTTTTCCAGAAATCTCAGAAGAGATCTACTTATAAATTTCTTTTGCTTTCTGTGAAAAAATACTTGTAATTTCGCTCCTCGAACACTTTTTTGTAAGTTTCTCCCTTACCCAAATCAATGGAAAACACAAGTTAGACAATATTTCACTGCCTAGTCGTAGTGGGTGGATTGTCCATATTAGTGCAGATGATCAGCCAGAGTCTGGTTTAGAACCTGCACACCATATTGTGATTGATACACAGTCACAAAGAGTGTCTCATCTTAATAGGAAGGTTATACGACAACCTAAAAGGTACATGTTCTTGGGAGAGTCTTTTACAAGACCCTAGTGAACAAATATCGATCCTTGCAATTATAATGTGGAAATCCAATATAAAGAAGTAGAATTTCGGCAAAAAGCTATGATGTAGGATCTTGTAGAACCACCCAAAGGGATAAAACCCTTCAGATTCAAGAAATCTATAAGAAAAAGAAAGGATTAGATGGCAAAGTGGAAACCTTTAAAGCAATGCTTGTTGCAAATTGGTTTACTCAGAAAGAGAGAATCGATTATGAGGAAACTTTTTCGCCGTAGCTATGCTAAAGTTTATTTAGATACTTTTATCCATTGTGGCTCATTTCGATTATGAAATTTAACAAATGGACGTCAAGATAATCATCATAACGGGAATCTTGATAAGTGCATTTACATGATGCAACCAAATGGATTCATAGAAAAGCCAAGAGCACTTAGTATCAAGCTTAAGAGATCCATTTATCAACTCAAATAAGTATCCAGATCTTGGAACATTCATTTTGATCAAGATATAAAATCTTATGATTTTGATCAATGTCCGATGAACCATGTGTGTACAAGAAATTTAACAGAAGTGCTGTGGTGTTCCTAGTACTTTATGTTAATGACATTTTACTCATTGGAAATGATGTGGCAGTATTGTCAAAGGTATGGTTATCCACCAATTCGATATGAAAGACTTGGGAGAAGTCAGCTACATTCTTGGGATTAAAATCATTCGAGATCACAAGAATAGGATGTTAGACTTATCTCAATCCACTTATATCAATGAAATTCTAGCCCGTTTTAGCATGCCGGATTCCAAGAAGGGTGGATTACTTACCTTTAGACATGGAATCACTCTATCCAAAGATCAGTATCCCAAGACACCTGAATAGAGAGCATGAAGCCATTTCCTTATGCTCGAGTAGTAGAAAGTCTCATGTATGTTATGTGTTGTACTAGACCAGATATTTGCTTTGCTGTAGGCATGGTCAATAGATATCAGTCTAACCCGGAACGAGAACACTAGACTGCGATAAAAATATACTCAAGTATCTGAAAAGAACTAGAGATTGGTATACCGGTCAGAGAGTCTAGTATCCCTAAGGTACACAGACTCGGATTTCCATTCAGATAAGGATGTCGAAAGTCTACCTCAGGATTCGTGTTTACCCTAGGAAGAGTGTAAAGCAATCTTGCATTGCTGACTCCACCATGGAGGCTGAGTATGTAGCTGCCTCAGAAGGAGCTAAGGAGGCGGTTTAGCTCAGAAATTTTCTATTAGATCTTGGTATGGTCCCTTCAGTACATTCAGTTATTACACTATACTGTGATAATAGCGAAGTAGTTGCCAACTTGAAAGAACCAAAGCACACAAGAAGGGAAGACATATTGAGCGTAAATATCATCTGATTCAATCATTCGAGAGCAGAGGTGAGGTGATAATGATAAAAATTGTATCAGCTAACAATCTGGCAGACCCCTTCACAAAGAGCTTGCAAGGCAAGATTTTCGACAGTCACGTTGAGGGATAGGATTGAGATGTATGTCAGCTTGGTTTTGAGTATAGTGAGATTGTGGATGAAATCACCTAGAGGGGGGTGAATAGGTGATAATGTTAATCTAAATACTAAATGCGGAATTTAAAACTAATTTGTAACAACACTTAGTGCAACCAACGAGTGTAGCCGAATTTCCCGTGAAGGGCTCTGGACTAACCCCTCTTGGTTCCTCTGAATAAGAGTTGAGGCGCTATATGAAGCTCTCGTGGATAAGCACAAGTGAGGCACACAAGCAAACACAACCAAGCATATAAATATAGGCAATATGAATCAATGCAAGGCACAACACAAGCATATAAATGATATGGCAATATGAATGATGCAATGCACAAAGGTAAAGAGAGAGAGAGAGTTAAGAGTCAATCGATCAAACGCAAACAACAAGATGTGCTACGAGGTTCGAGCACCGAGCTCTACGTCCCCGCTTTCACCGAGAAGGATTTCCAATCCATTAGGAGTACCAACTCCTCTCTCAACCAATACAACCTCCACCGAGGCAATACAAATGGTCTACCGAAGACCGGAATACTAAACTCCACCTAACAACAAATCCACCTCACCAAGAAGGATACAAGCACCAACTCCAACTCCACCTCACCAAGAGGGAGTAAACCACAACCTCAACCTCTACCAAAGAGGGAGTCAACCACAACCAAATCAACCTCTACCAAAGAGGGATATCACAAAGCAAACGGTTTACAACTTGGTGGTTACAAAGACCACAAACTATCTCTTTTCCCACAAAAACAAAAGATCCTATAGAATAGGATAGAATGATATAGCTCAAGTGAAAATAAAGCGTTTTTGGAAATCAAAACAACTAAGAAAAACACTTGGGAAAATAAAGAGATAGATATAGAAATAGAGATCAAAAATCAATTCCCAAATACTCTTCTTTTCTTTGAATTTTCCAACACTTTAAACAAAGAAGGATAGGTCTTTTGAACCAAGAATGTTTCTGAAAAACTTGCACTTTAAACACTTAAAAAGATCTGAAAAATTCTCTCCAAAACAAAACTTCTCTTTTCTTTAAAAAACAACAAGTAATGGGAATTTTTTCTTGTATTTTTCTTATCTTTAACAATGGACCAATGCCCACTATTTATAGGGATTTGCCATAAGAAAATCATCATATAGGCTAGG
This sequence comes from Agave tequilana, assembly GCA_038442645.1. Taxonomy (NCBI): domain Eukaryota; kingdom Viridiplantae; phylum Streptophyta; class Magnoliopsida; order Asparagales; family Asparagaceae; genus Agave; species Agave tequilana. Next base: position 120,492 of record JAVJIF010003585.1, on the reverse strand, counting down.
TAAATAGGTCAGGTATTAGCCTCCAAAATTTCAGAAAAAGCTGACTAAAAAATCCCAATCAAATCAGAAATTAGGAAAATTGCCGTTGGGGCTGCTGGCGGTTGTCGGTCGACCGGCAGTCAGAACTGGTAGCTAGCCGTTAGACTCGGTCGACCGGCCCGGTCGACCGGGGATTTCCAGAGAGCAGAAGCTCTCTGCGATCGACCGGGTCGGTCGACCGTCCCACCAGCCAAACAGGCGTGCACATTCTGTGCACGTCGGTCGACCGACTCGGTCGACCGACTCCTAGCTCGGTCGACCGGTCCGATCGACCGGCATGAGCCAGAACAGAGATTTCAGAACTTGAAAACTTGGTTTTTATAATTCTAAAAATTCCCATAAAACTTCTAAAATTCCTCAAAAATAGTTTTCTCATTATACATTGAAATACAAACTTGTGTTAAAAATTTCAACACAAATTTCAACCATTTTTGAACCATTTTTGTGTTAAGGAAATATTGCCGAAAATCAAAACCTGTATTTTTTCAAACTTGAATTTTCCAAATGAAAATCCGATTTTTCCAAAACTCATTCAAATACAAAAATATGATATTTAAACACTTTGAAGCATGTTGCATATGGATAGAAATCCAATATACATGAAACATATATATATCATAGTTTTTGACTTTAATTCCGAAAATACGTTTTTGTTAAAACACAAAAACCTAGATACATGAATAGGTATGTCAAACTTAAGTTTATTTAAGACATGAAGCATACATGTATATAGAATGAATCTAATATACATAAAATTAAACTTGTTTTGATATACTATCTATTCATGAAAACCAATATCGGTTAAACCAAAAACCAAAAACCAATATCCAAAACATGAAACGTGTGTGTGTTGTGAATTTGAGCATATCACACTATTATAATCTTTACAAATGGATCTAAAACAAACTATAAACTATGTACCGAGGTCTTCTTGATGAACTCCGCCTTCAAGTCGACTCGATCCAAAACTCCGTGATCCACCGAGCTAGACTCCAACGAGTGCTATATATGATCTTGTTGCTCGGGTTCTGGAATTTCCATGTGAAAGGCTTCAAAACTCCTTTGTTGAAGCAATCACCAACTAATATCTTGATTAATGATCTGAAACTAAACATCACAAGATAATCAGTAACATAACTACATAAGTTAATCATCAACAAAACTAGAGTGGAAGGCCTCTGGGACAACAATCTCCCCTTTTTGATGATGACAAAACTCATTGAGTTATATATGCATGGATTAAAGTTAAACTTCAAAGAAGCTCCCCCTTAACTCATGCATGGCAATAAACAATAAATATATGCAAGAAATACTAAACATGAATATGCATCAATCATACATAAAACAAATAAATTTGAAAAACATGCTCTTAATACCATTTAAAAAGGTAAAACTTTATTACTAATAAAACATGCTTTTGATACTAAAACAAATTATTTCTCCTTTTATAAACATAAAACATGTATACAAAACATGCATATAATCTCAAAATTTTCTCCCCTTTTTGTCAATCATCAATAAGGGGTGAAAGAAAGCAAAACAAAATGTTCTCCCCCTTTTTTTTAATCATTTTCTATCATAAAGTAAGGGAGTGGAATACAAAACCAATGGTAAACAAAATACCAATTGAAAGATGAAATACAAGATTTTCTCCCCCTTTATGAAATACCACTAAAATAATGCATAAGCTTGTATTAGCATACCAATTGAAAAATAATCAATTGAAACATGATAGTAATTAAAATTTGAGCTTTAGCATAAACAAAATTTGTGATATTTTTTAGCACAAGTAAAGCATATATATGTATGAAAATTTAGATACCAATCGAAATGATACTATTTGAAGAGTATGCATACATACATAAGAATATATATGAGTATACAATAAATGTCAATATTCATACCAATTTAAAGAATTCAATGATACCAATTGAAACAACAATAATATCAAGTGTATATCTCATATTACCTACCACCCATTCATGCACATGTTTAAAATGATTTTCAATATGAACATACAAGGCATGGTCTCCTAACCAACCGCCCGTGGAAGGTAGGGGCTTTCAAAAATGGGTTTGAAAATATTGTATGAAAACTCTACCATGACGAAGAATACGAACTAGTTAAATGAAAAAACTTGTAAACTAGCACGAAATCCTTCAAGCAAGGAATAAAAACAAAATATTTTTCATGAAACATGAAATTCACATGATAGCCAACACTCAAGGTCAATGAAGCATAAATATGACTTATGAAAACAAAACATGAGTAAACAATAAAGGTGAGTGTTCAAATAAAATGTGAAGAACATAATCATGAAAGATAGTCAATAAGCTCATGTGAAATTCCTTTAAACATGAAAACATGAAAACATGAAAAACTAAATTTTCATTAGAAACAATTTATACTTCAAGGCATATGTATGTTTTGACAAAACAAGAAGTATACATACATATCCCTAAATACAATTTGAGTCCATAATAAAGATTTGCATGAAAAGCAAATGACTCAAGGGGTATACATGTATATCTTAAGGTTTGGCAAAATAAACATATACATGAAGTGAAAACACATGAACATGAAAACGTGGATAAAATAGGAATACAAGTCAAATGCATGAATTATCAAAACTAGACTATACTAGCACATCTAATGGGTACAAATGAGCGTTCAAGTACAAACACATATAAATGATCTATTTGTAGCCCACTATATGTACAAGTATATATATCCTAATTTTAATGAAAACTAACATTTAAACATGTAATCAAATCATGAAGCATAAAATAAGACATAAATCAACATGATAAATATAAATATGATCATTATGTAAATCCACATGCTATTAGAGTTATGATATACATAATAGCTAAACATATGTGAGAACACAAAGAATGATCCATATGAACATGGGTGATCTCAAAAGCTATACATGTATGTCAATAGTCTAATAATCATGGTATTTAACATACTAATCAAAACATAAAGCATCAAAACAAAAATCTTAAACATCCATATGATCATTATGTTTATACAGATGCATTAGATCTAGGACATACATATTAGTTTAAAATAAAGTGAGAACACAATGATATAAGTCCATATTAAACATGGGTGTCCAAAATAACTAACATGTATATCACTAATCTAATTAACATGGCATAATCATAATAATCAATAAACATCAAAACATGCTATAAACAATGAACATGGAAAGCATGCAAATATAAACGAGAGTTAGTGATCGATACCAAAACCGATGAGGGCACCTCTCTAGTTCTCCAAACCAAGGTAGTCCTCCCACCAAACTTCCCTTGAAAGTGATGCATCCAAATAGTCCTCATGAAGCTCGGAACGCATCTACCTCAAGGTACCGCAACTCTCACGTCTTGCGAGAGCCCATACCTACATCAAATATAATAGGGGTGGTCTTTGGTACCCATACTCTTTTGGGTCCATGGGAGTTAGTACTTTTCTAATCCAAACAAATTTAGTTGCTAAATTTTCATCATGTATACAATTATAGCAAAACTTAACAAGGTGGCCCTTACGTCCACAATGTTTACATGTGTACACATGAGCATAAATTGTGTGATGGTTGTGATCGTGAGTAGCATGTGTATGCCATGGAGGGTGTGCATGCATAGATGGAACTTTTTTCTTTTGAAACAAAGATTCCAACCGTGTATGACTCAAAACACAATGGCTCAAAGTGGAGCCCAAACAATCAATATTCTTTTTTAGCATGGATATATCATTTTTAATTAAAGAAGAAGTGGAGCATGCAATGGGTAAACTAAGTGAAACTACCTTAGCATGGCAAACATGTGAATCTATATTATTTTGCAAAGATTCATTTTTCTTTAAACAAACATCTAAATCATTTGAAATAGAAATTATTTTATTTTTCAAAGAATCATTCTCTTTTATTACAAAATCAACATTTGAAGACAATTTTTCATTTTTCTTCAAAATTATTTCACAATCATTTTATTTTTCAAAAATTCATTTTCTTTTAGGGCAAGTTCAAGCTTAGATTTCAATGAATCCTTTTCATTAGAAATCTCCTCTTTCTCTTGCACAACCAAACCAAGTTTAGAAGACAAATTTTCATTTTCTTTATTTAATGCAAAAGTCTTCTTTTTCAAAAGATTATACTTTTCTATCAATTTTTTACAAACAATAGAAAGCTTCATTTAAAGTGTTAGGATCAACATGCTCATTACTGGAAGAACTAGCATCATCACAATCTAGTTGAGATTCCGAATATACCTCAAGGGAGTCATTCCCTTGGACCATGAAGCATTGTGACTCGGATTCTCCGCTAGATTCCTTCTCCAGTTGAATTGGCAATTGAAGCTTGGAGGTGGTCAACATGTTCCACACTGCAAAGGCGGAATCAAAGTTAGAAATAAGCATAAGATATTCTTTATTTAGCGTGCTTCTAATAGCCTCAAGGGCTTGTGTATTGGCCCCTACATGATTGCGGTTACCAAGATAGCATTTCTTGGTAGCGGCAAGGAAAACATGCAAACCTAGGGTTTTTAAATACATGGACATCCTAAGTTTCCATGTGTCAATGTTGGAAACATCAAACATGGGAGGTGACAAGCAATCCATGAGTGTGTGCAAACAATATATATGTACAAAATGCAAATGATAGATTAGCAAACCAAGATCTCACTCCTAGGTGGTTAAACCAAATATCAGGAGCGTAGGCTCTGATACCAATTGAAATCACCTAGAGGGGGGTGAATAGGTGATAATGCTAATCTAAATACTAATTGCGGAATTTAAAACTAATTTGCAACAACACTTAGTGCAACCAACGAGTATAGCCGAATTCCCCGTGAAGGGCTCTGGACTAACCCCTCTTGATTCCTCTGAATATGAGTTGAGGCTCTATATGAAGCTCTCGTGGATAAGCACAAGTGAGGCACACAAGCAAACACAACCAAGCATATAGATATAGGCAGTATGAATCAATGCAAGACACAACACAAGCATATAAATGATATGGCAATATGAATGATGCAATGCACAAAGGTAAAGAGAGAGAGTTAAGAGTCAATCGATCAAACGCAAACAACAAGATGTGTTACGAGGTTCGAGCACCGAGCTCTATGTCCCCGCCTTAACTGAGAAGGATTTCTAATCCACTAGGAGTACCGAACTCCTCTCTCGACCAATACAACCTCCACCGAGGCAATACAAATGGTCTACCGAAGACCGGAGTACCAAACTCCACCAATACAACCAAATCCACCTCACCAAGAGGGATACAAGCACCAACTCCAACTCCACCTCACCAAGAGGGAGTAAAGCACAACCTCAACCTCTACCAAGAGGGAGTCAATCACAACCCAAATCAACCTCTACCAAAGAGGGATATCACAAAGACCACAAACTATGTCTTTTCCCACAAAAACAAAAGATCCTATAGAATAGGACAGAATGATATAGCTCAAGTGAAAATAAAGTGTTTTTGAAAATCAAAACAACTAAGAAAAACACTTGGGAAATAAAGAGATAGATATAGAAATAGAGATCAAAAACCAATTCCCAAATACTCTTCTTTTCTTCGAATTTTCCAACACTTTAAACAAAGAAGGACCGGTCTTTTGAACCAAGAATGCTTCTGAAAAACTTGCACTTTAAACACTTAAAAAGATCTGAAAAACTCTCTCCAAAACAAAACTTCTCTTTTCTTTAAAAAACAAACAAGTAATGGGGATTTTTTCTTTTATTCTTCTTATCTTTAACAATGGACCAATGCCCACTATTTATAGGGATTTGCCATGAGAAAATCATCATATAGGCTAGGTAAATAGATCAGGTATTAGCCTCCAAAATTTCAGAAAAAGCTGACTCAAAAATCCGAATCAAATCAAAAATCAGGAAAATAGCCGTTGGGGCTGCTGGCGGCTGTCAGTCGACCGGCTCGGTCGACCGGCAGTCAGAACTGGCAGCTAGCCGTTAGACTCGATCGACCGGCCCGATCGACCGGGATTTCCAGAGAGCAGAAGCTCTCTGCGATCGACCGGGTCGGTCGACCATCCCACCAGCCAAACAGGCGTGCACATTCTGTGCACGTCGGTCGACCGACTCGGTCGACCGATTCCTAGCTCGGTCGACCGGTCCGGTCGACCGGCTGAAGCCAGAACAGGGATTTCAGAACTTGAAAACTTAGTTTTTATAATTCTAAAAATTCTCATAAAACTTCTAAAATTTCACAAAAATAGTTTTCTCATTATACATTGAAATACAAACTTGTGTTAAAAATTTCAACACAAATTTCAACCATTTTTGAACCAATTTTGTGTTAAGGAAATATTGCCGAAAACCAAAACCTATATTTTTCCAAACTTGAATTTTCGAAATGAAAATCCGATTTTTTCAAAACTCATTCAAATACAAAAAAATGATATTTAAACACTTTGAAGCATGTTGCATATGGATAGAAATCCAATATACAAGAAACATATATATATATATCATAGTTTTTGACTTTAATTCTGAAAATACGTTTTGTTAAAAACACAAAACCTAGATACATGAATAGGTATGTCAAACTTCAGTTTATTTAAGACATGAAGCATACATGTATATAGAATGAATCTAATATACATAAAACCAAGTAAACTTGTTTTGATATACTATCTATTCATGAAAACTAATATCGGTTAAACCAAAAATCAAAAACCAATATCCAAAACATGAAACGTGTGTGTGTTGTGAACTTGAGCATATCACACTATTCTAATCTTTACAAATGGATATAAAACAAACTATAAACTATGTACCGAGGTCTTCTTGATGAACTCCGTCTTCAAGTCGACTCGATCCAAAACTCCGTGATCCACCGAGCTAGACTCCAACGAGTGCTATGTATGATCTTGTTGCTCGGGCTCTGGAATCACCATATGAAAGGCTTCAAAACTCCTTTGTTGAAGCAATCACCAACTAATATCTTGATTAATGATCTGAAACTAAACATCACAAGATAATTAGTAAACATAAGTATATGAGTTAATCATAATCAAAACTAGAGTGGAAGGCCTCTGGGCCAACAGTGGAGATATACTAAAAGCCTTAACTTTTTTGTATTAGAACTAAGTATATAACTTATTATTTAATAATATCATTTTCATTTTATGAGAATATGTATGGGTAAATGATTATATTATGTACATAGGTGTCTTGTGTTCTACATTGTAGATAACCTGGTATAGAGTTCACCTTACAAACAAAAAATTATATCATCGGGTCCCTATAGAACATAAGTTAGGCTCACAATTTTAGATGGAGTTGGATATACCATCAGTAAGATTGTAATGTAATCTTCTAGAATAGTCTATCTTGACTATAAGAGAATGTTTGATGTCTCGATCTATTGCATTAGTGTACTTTATGTGTATTGGATAGGACCAAGTTGAGGTAATTTTCTATATACTGATTATATGAAAAAATTAACACGTCATGGTTATTATGAGTGCTTAAACTCTTCCTCCCAAAATGTTTAATGGACATATACATAGTATACTTGTCAAGTGAGATTTTTTTATGAGTCAATAGCTCAATGAGTTGAGTGATATCCTCTTGAGAATTCATTAACATAATTCATGTCCCGATAAAATTTTTTTGAATTCTGTTAATGAATTCTGTTAATGAATAAAGTCCATCAGTGAGTTAATGAATTCATGTCCCGATATCAGGAAATGATGATATCCTCTTGAGAAGCTTATAAATTTTGTGCATGTCAAACCCTACAAGTGAATTTAATTATCTGACATGACAAATAAGTTAAGTGGTAGATATCGAGGATAAGATGTCAACTAAATAAAATTGTCAGCAATTTAATTTAGTCAATGGACAAAAAAAAATCTTTAACACGGGAAGATTTTAGGCATATAATAATAAAGATCTCGAAAGTAATTTTGAGATAAGGACAGAAGTGCAATTATAATTTTTTAGTAGATTGAATTATAATTTATGAAATTAAGGATTCTATAAATTGAGTTCAATGAGGGTTTTCTTTTCATTAGAAGTATGATCCTTAGTTGATTCTTAGTAGTCCCTATCGTAGCCTATATAAAGCCTCCTATGGCTTTTGGTCGTAGAATGCATCACACATAAGAAACAAAAAAGAAAATCCTCGTTTCTAAAAGGCGGCTAAAAAAGCTGAAGGAGAGATTGGAAGTTCAGAGCTCACTCTCCATTTGATCTAGGGCTTCGAGAATACGATAGAAGATCGCGAGGTGTTCGAGACGCCTTCACAGTTCATAGTTGAAGATTGTTAATGAGATCAATCCAACGAGATCTCGAAGGTATGATCTCAGTCTTCGTTAAATCTATAGGATTGCATGAGTACAGTTTTTGTTGTTCAGCTTGTATCCTCTCAAGGCGATCTTAAGAAAATTTTGCACTTTCAAAGAATAATAATACAATATTGCCACACTGAGAGAAAGAAGACTGATCGTCCACTAAGCGATATGCCTATATAGATATGATTGCTTATACTCTAGAATCCATTAAGATTCTAAAGCCTTTTACCTACAAGGAGAGTGAAGCTGCAGAATAGACTGTTGCTATAACTGAAGAGATAGAGTCTCTTCACAAAATCAGACATAACAGTTAGTGAAATCATCCAAGGGACAGAAAATTGTTGGCTGCAAATGTATCTTTAAGAAGAAAGAAAGAGTTCTAGGTGCTGAGTCTGTAAGATACAAAGCACGCTTGATAGCCAAAGGCTACAGTCACATATAGGGTGTCAACTTCAATGAAGTATTCTCTTCAGTCATGAAACACACCTCTATCCGTATGTTACTGGTCATGGTTGCTTGATTAGTCTGGAGCTTGAGCAACTTAATGTGAAAAAAACTATTCTTCATGGCAAGCTTAAGGAGCAAATCTTTATACATCAGCCAGAGAGATTCGTTATTAAAGACAAAGAAGACTGTGTGTGTGTAGGTTAAAAAAAATCTCTTTATGGTTTGAAGCCGACATCTAAATAATGATATTTAAGATTTGATATTTTTGTAATTAAGCATGGTTACTCTAAGAGTAAATATGATTGTTGTGTTTATCATCGGAAGCTCAATGATGGTTCTTTTGTATTTTTGCCTTTGTATGTTGCTGCATGTTGATTGCAACTAAAAGCATGTCTGAAGTTGATAAGTTGAAAGTTTAACTCAAAAAAGAGTTTGAGATAAAAGATTTAAGAGCAGCAAAAAATATTTTGAGAATGAAAATTCTCAGGAATAGACAAGAAAAAAAATTATTCCTATCTCAGAAGAAATACATCAAGAAGGTATTGGAGAGATTTAGTATGCTAGATGCCAAACATGTGAAGACTCCATTTGCTACTCATTTTCAGCTTCAGCAGATTTGTCACCTTAATTGATGAAGAGGAGAAGTATATTCTCATGTTTACTATGCCAATATAGCTGGAAACATTATGTATGTTATGGTGTGCACTCGACTAAACATTTTACATGCAACCTGTGTTATTAGTCGATATATATAGATAGATCTGAAAAATGTCATTGGCAGGTAGTGAAATGGATTCTATGATATTTAAAAGGAACTACTTATATTGATCTGAGTTCTAGTAGGGGAACTAATTCTAATTACAAAATTGCTAGAAATTCATATTCTGATTTTGCGATTTATGGTTTTACTCTTTTAGGATATGTCATTAGTTAGAAGGCGACTTTATAGTTGTTAGTTACTTTGTTCACTACAGAGGCAGAGTATACGGTAGATACATAGGTAGTGAAAGAAGTTATTTAGTTAAAAGATTTGGTTGAAAATCTCAGCTTACACCAAAGTGTAATTACAATATTTTATGACAGTCATAGTGCTATACATCTGATAAAGCATCAAATTTATCTGAGAGAATTAAACACTTTGATGTCACGTGGCATTTTATTCAAAAAATTGATGTCATCAAAGTTAAAAAAATTGGCATTACAAATAATCTAGTAGATATGATGACAAAGCCTATACCTCCGCGCAAGTTCGAGCATTGTCTTGAATTGATTGGTATTAAAAGTGGCGAAAGTTGAGCCCATCGGGGCTAGAGAAGACAGTAAGAATCCAAAGGACGCTTGTTGAAGTTCGAACTAAGGTGGAGAAATCTTTTGTCCAAGGTGGAGATTTATTAAAAGTGACTTGAATACAAATATGCAAGCAAGTATTCTTGTGTAGTCTTAATCAACTATCCTAAGAAGTAATTAGCTACTATAAAAAATAAATTCAGCTATCCTAATTAATTAAATCAGCCATAAATATTGACTTGTAAGATTGTAAGATGGGCTGATGGATTTTGATGGGTATGTCTTGGCTCCTATATAAAGGATGCTACGCGTGGTGAAATGAAAAAAACAAATGAAGCAAAAGAGAGTAAGCTGAAGGCTTTTGTACATACTCTCATTTATTCTCTCTTTTATTTAATTTGTTCCTATTATAAATTGGGTATTATTGGTTTAAGGGAGAGAGATTAGAGTTGTAATCTCTTTGTATTTTCCCAGTTTAAATTCAATGGATTCCTCTTGTTGTCCTCTCTTGTGGACATAGGTCACATTGACCGAACCACGTTAAATACTGATGTGTTATTTTCTTTGTCCACATCAGCTTATAGTTGCTATTTATTTAATCTCTACTTGTGCTTACCGTCCCTTGTATCAAAAGCCCATTGCTACAAAAAATATTAATAACAAGCGGTATTTCAAACCTTGCTGATCTATAATTTTACCCAAAATAGAAATTCATGAAAAATGCTAGATTTCTAATTGTCTGGAGGAAGCAAAAAAAAAAAAGGAGAAATTATTCTTAAGTATGTCACATTTTCTTGAGTTTAATCATAGTTTTAGAGGTATACTTCAAAAAATATTATCTTTTGCAGAAAGGACTACAACAATTCTTGCTAAAGAAGAAAGTTGTACACCTCGCAGGACTAAATTAATGATCTTTCTCAGAAATCATGTGCCTTGCTAAATATTTCTCAAGCCCTCTCTTTTTTAAAGAGGAGGTCGTAAGAGGAATATTTTTCTACTCAGAACTACACATAAAGCCAGCTAAGCGCTTGAATAAAGGGTTTTTAGTTTGCATGGAAGGTTAAAAGAGGAAGAGAGCCCTGATCAAAGAAAGGGGATTTTGGGTGAAATCACTTATATTAAAACTTAATTAGAGACCTCAATTACAATTTTTTTTTTGCCTGAACCTCATCTTTTTTGTGGGCGTTACAAACACATTTTGACTAGTGCTTTAATCACAAAAATTTAAAAGATTAAAATATCCTCATTTTAACTTTTAATCACGATCAAGACCATAACTAAAAGCGCTCCGCAATTCCCACTGTGACTTTGTGAGGACCGTGACAATGACTTCGACAGCGGTTATGACTTTGGGATTGTGACTTTATAAGAATTATGTGAGAATTATGACTTTGTGAGAATTGCGATTGGAACTACAACTTCAAGATTGCGAGTCGCAGTCCTCATATAAAGGACTGCAATCATGACTCGTAGTCCTCATATAAAAGACCTCATTTTCATGTTCCCTTTATTTTTTTAGAGCGCTTATGAGGACTGTGATGGTCGCAGTCCTCATAGTCGCAGTCCTCGTAATAAGGACTATGATCGTCTCTTCTCTTACTATTCAACTGTCCTCTCAAACCCTAGCTCCCTCAAAATTGAAATCAGGTAATGAGTTGTAGTTCTTGAGTCGCATTCCTCACATAAAAAGATTGCGACCACTTCAATGTCGTCATCATCTAGAAAAAATTAAATAAAAAACTCAAACCCTAGATATAAAAAATTATCACGAAAATGATCAAATTCATCACGAAAATCAGCGAGACCATGGAGGTAACAAAGAGAATGAATGAAAAAGCCAAAATAGAATTTAATTGGCCAGATCAAAAAAAAAATGTAAAATTAGAAAGAGAAAATGTGAGTTAGTTATACAGTAAAGTCTAATTTGAAATGACAACGTGGCTGGCATGGATTGAGGCTGAGATGAAAATAAATTTGTACCCGTGGTTTTTCCTAAATTCATAAAAAGAGAGGAGTCAAAGGCCAATTTTTTGTTAAAAAAACTAAATTTGAAATTATAAGAAATGAGCAGAAGAATCCATATGGATAAAACAATGAGGTAATCCTTATTGTTTTAGTGCCAAAGGGTTGGCACTTTGGTACAGGACTAACAATCTTAAGAAGTTGAAATCTTACTTTTTTTTTTTAAGAAGCATACATTAAAGTTTGAAAATTATAATTAGTTAAAAACTTATTGGTTTTTCCATTGGAACTATATGACAAAATGGTACCATTGAGATTTGGATCACTGATAAGATCGAAATTTGAATTGTGAGATAGATAATAATATATATTTTTTTTAAATTTAAAACATGCAACGCATTAATTTAATAAATCTTTTAATCAAACTTATTTACTTGTCCTAAACATGGAACTCGGATAAAATGAATTAAAATAGAAATAAATTTGCATGGGGTGATGTAATCGTGCAGAAGCACTCTCCTAGAAGAAAATGGCTGGTCCCTCATCCGGACCTTGAAGTGATCTCCTCTTCTAATGGTAAAAACCTTTCCAGTAAACCACCAGTACCCAGCTCAGGATGATGAACTATGCCTTGTCAGAGATTTGTTGCCTAGAAGTGAAAAGAATGAAATCACGAATATTTGAATCACAAGATCACAGTTTTCTAACAGAAATTTTGTAAGAAATATGAGGAGAAAAGAGATAAGAAGAATATCAGATGTAGTTGTTTCATGTACTAAAGGTGGACGAGATAGGCCAATATTTATAGCATTCGAACACCCTACAGTTGTAACAACCCCCACGAGGATCGTGCACATATTCAAGTTGTTGCAACAATTTCAAGTTGTTGTAACAGTCCAGAGATCAGGCAGACCCGATCCAATTTGAACGGGTCCAAGGAGAATAGTCAAAACCCAAAAATCTTAACAGAATTTTAAATAATATATTAAATAGATAAAATAAAAATAAAAATATAGCAGGTCCAAGACCCCCTCGAATCGAATTGCATTCATGTCCACAGGTCATGGGTGAAGAGTGTAGCATGACCCAACTAATCATAACAATAGGCTTAGAAGGAGTTAGTATATATACTACTCAACCTCCCATCTAATGTGGGACTATAACCAAAGCCAAATGGGAGGGAAACTCAAGTTTTCCCTCTAAAATCAAAACTACATCCAATGGTCCCCCTTAAAACTTGAGTTTCAGGAAAGTTAAAAGAAAGTGATATAATATAAACAAATCATAAATCATAAACAAGAGAAAATTTGGACAACATCATACTGTGGATTCAGATTCGATAGCTTTAGGTCTTGAATCAACCTTTAGTGAATTTCATCGCTACTTGAGAGACATAATGGACTATGCTTTGAGTTAGGTCGCTTTAATCAAATATTAATAAAAAATATACACAGTAAGTCTCCATCTATTGAGTGACTATGTTGAACGTTACAAGCTATGCTCACAATAACTGGCTCATAAGAGTTTCTAGGGTTAGCTCTGCCTTCCAACTGCAGCCATCACGGCTCTTCTCACGTAGGTAAGTCCTCCAAAGGTGTTACAACTGAATGATATACCCTTAGTACTACATGCGTTGGATTTATTAAGAGTTAAACTCAACTTATCAAGCTGTATCATAAGAGCATCATCACTATAGAGAAAGATAGTAGCTACAATTCTACATTAGGGATATAAATATATCTGGGTCGATACTCCACACGAGTATCACCAGTCCAGCTTATTTTTACCACATTGAACCTCTTTCATGGAATCAGCTCCAATTCAAGTAGGTTGGGTTTTCGCTATCGGTGAACTCTACTATAGGCTTAACACATCTCTCTTGATGATCCTAGGACCACACTCTTAGAAAGACTCTTAGTCAACTGGTCAGCAAGATTCTTTTTGGACTTTACAAAGTTCAGAATCACAACTTACCCAATAGACGCTAAACAAACTTAAGTCTAATTCTTTATCTTTTTAGTAGCATTTTCTTTCTTTAGAATCTCAATAGTGGATCTTGAATCAATATGAACTGAGATTGAAAGTATGAATCTAGGCACGATAGAGAATTCTGACAATACATCCTTTAACCATTTAACTTCAGAGCAAGTAGTATCCAGAGCTATAAGCTCAGACTCCATGGTGCTCCTAGCAATCAGTGTTTGTTTGCAGGATTTTCAGGACATGGTAGCACCACCGAACATGAATATATACCCGGTAGTAAAGTTAACACTGTTGGAATCAATGACCTAGTTGGCATCATTATAACCTTAATATTCAGTATAAGTCATAGAATAACGCGTCTCTAAAATATCTGAAACTCTCTCTAATGCAGTCCAGTGTTCTCTACTAGGATTACTGGTGTATCTATTTTATCTACCTATAACATAAGAGATGTCAGGCCTACTCCTGTTGAAAATGTATAGAAGTGAACCTATTAATTGAGAGTATTTCAGCTGAGATATGGGCTCACCCGTGCTTTTCCTTCAAAGCAATTAAATAATCATCAGGTGTAGAAATTGATTTAGTTTGATAAAAATCAAATTTGTGAAGCATTCTTTCAATGCTATAAGTTAGACTCAAAGAAATTCCTTTAGGAGTTTTGAGCATTTTCATTTCCAATACCATATCAGCAGGACGTTGTTCCTTCATATCAATATTTGAAAGAAATAATCATTTACCTTTTGGATTGCATCAAGAGAAGTACCAAGATAAGAATACCATCTACATATAAACAAAGGATGATGATGTATTCATTACCAAATTTCTTAAAGTATATGCCCTTGTCATGTTCTTGGACAATGAATCCAAACTGTGTAACAACTTTGTTAAACTTTAGTTCCATTGTTTAGGTTCTTATTTAAGTCCATACAATGATTTCACAAGTTTGCATACTTTGTTTTCTTGTCTCTTGGCAATGTTCTAATTAGTCCATATAGATCTCTTCCTCGAGACCTTCATTAAGGAAAGAATATTTCACATCCATTTGATGTATGAACATGTTATGAATAGATGCAAGTGCAAGAAGGATTCTGATCGAAGAGATCCTAGCAATAAGAGAATAAGTGTCAAAGTAGTCAATACCTTTTTGCTGGGTGAAACCCGTGGCAACTAATCTGGCTTTGTTTTTGTCGATAGTATCATCGGGTCAAAGTTTCTTCTTAAAAATCCATTTACAACCTACAAGTTTGCAGCTTAGAGGAAGGTCAATGAGAATCTAAGTGTTATTCTCCATTATGGATTTGATCTCACTGTTAATAACTTCTTTCCAAAAAAAAAGACTCAGAAGAGTTCATTATCTCCTTAAAGTAATTAGGATCACTAAATACAAGATAGGTAAATAAATATTCACTGATGGATATAAGAATTCTATTTCTTTTTCTCCTTCTAGGTTCAGAATCAGTTGCAGGAGTAGAACTAGAAGAAGAGATATCATAAGCAGAAGGATTGCAAGAAAGATCACTAAGGATTCCAGATTTGAAGGGAAAGATGGTTTCAAAGTAAATCTCTAGCTTCAGTGATGGTATTGTTGGATATTTCACTGATCTCAAAGTTAACCATTAGGAATCAATTAACATTGCTATTTAGTGCATATCCGATGAAAATAGCATCAACAGTCTTGGGGTCGATTTTCTTTTTCTTCGGTTCTAGTATTGAAACCTTAACCAGACAACCCAAAACTTTGAAGAATTGAGTATTAGGAGTTCTCCCTTTTCAACATCATCTTAGGGAGTAACATCGGAGTCTTTTTGGGGAACCTATTGAGTCACCCAAAGTTTCTCTGGTGCACTTGAGTTGAGTACCATGCACTTCATCATGTCCATTAATGTTCTATTCTTTCTTTCAGCTACACCATTTGACTAACGTGTGTAGGGAGCAGTTACCTCATGAATAATGCCATGCTCTTAAAGTTGAGAAGATATGTGTAACAGAATTTAGAGTAGTTATCAAGTAACAAAATATCTACCGTCTCGGGTGAGAACTCTGTTTGAGTCACTCACATCACTGTGAAAAGTTCGAGGGGTTCAGAATTTCTTGTGATAGAATGAAAAGGTGTTCAGAGATGTTTACCTTGAACACATATTTCACATTTAGAAAATGAGTCAAAAAATTTAAGAATGAAATTCAAATTAATAAATTTCTTGGTAGATTTGAAGTTGATATGTCCTAATCTTTTATGTTAGATATCATAAGACTTAATGTTCAAAACAACAGGAATAAAAATTTCATAATCAGAAAGATTGATTATACTGAGCCAGAAAAGGGCATCACAAATAAAGTCATTTCTAATGAAACTATTAGACTTGGAGATTACAAACTTAATAGACTCTTTCATATTCTTATAGCCGACTCTAAAACGTGAAGACTCACTGATCAGATTCTTCCGAAGTATTGGTACATGCAGGACGCCTTGAAGACTCAGAGTTTCCCCGGAGGTCATTTTAGATCAACGTGTTTAGTTCTCCTTATCTCTCTGGTGGAGTCATCTGTCAGGCTCACACTTTCTTCACGTTGTCCTTGATAGGATTTAAACAAGAGCTATCAATATAAATATGAATATTGGCTCCTGAGTCTAACCACCAGTCTGAGAAGAAGGTAATTGAGTTGACAATAGGAAGAGAAGAATCTCACCTAAAGAGTTGGAGTTTAGCTTCACCATGTTGACCTTGTGCCCGCCATTTTCTCTATTTTCTCTTGGTTGAGCTTTAACTAGTTCCTCTTTTCGATTGAAACATTGAGACGCCAAGTAATTGGTTCTCTCACAGACGTAACAAAATCTTCCATCGATCTTCTGGCCAAAGATTTGGGGTTTGAAGAAAGAAGATTGAAAAGGTTTGTAGGAGTTTGTATGGGGAGAAGAATGAAAATGATTAGGTTTTTTGAACTTCTTTCCCTTAGAATTCATGAATTTGTACTTAGGCTTATCCTCCGCCAAGTTCACTTTAGATTTCATTTCTGACTTGATTTTGAAATTTTACCTATGCTGGTCTTCTATGTGAATCATTTTTCGGGCTTGAATAAAGATTGTTTTACCTTTCTTATGACGGAGATCTTCAACAAAGGCTAACCAGGAAGGAGGGAGTTTATCAATAAGATATGTTACCTTGTAATCGTCAGAGATTTGAATTTTTCTATTGAAGGTGTCGGATATAGTCTTGAAATTCATAAAATTGATCATTGATTAGTTTACTATCAATCATCATGAATTTATTGAAGGAGGAGAAGATGAATCTTTCGATTCCAGCATCATCGAGACCATATTCTTTCTCAAAAGCAGTCCACAGTTCATTGAAACAAAATAGATGTTATAAAGATTATCAGAGAGTGCACTAAGAATTCTACGGAGAGAATAATAGTCAATTTCCTCAAGTTTTAAATAGATATAGGAGAAAAGAGTTGTAGGAGTTTCAACAGAAGAAAATTCAACAGGTGAAGGTTTAGAGAAGATGCAGGAATGGTGTCATCTATTACTGATATGAGCCTTAAGGTGGTCAACCAATATTTCATCTGGTTTGACCACCACGTAGAACATGTTCAAGAAAATTTGTTATGTTTTACACTCTTAGAGTGACCTGTGCTGGCCATAGTGACGAATAAGCTACCTGAATCTGTATTTCAAATTATTTGAAATGTCTGTGATTGGTTACTAATATTGTATATTTATCGTCGTATTCTCATATTGTATAATAGATACTATTTGTAATAGAATTTTGCCTAAATTAACACAGGCCTTTACCAAGGGAGAAGGAAGAGAAAACAAGCCCAAAGCTCATCTAAATTCTGATTTAGTTCAGAATTAATTTAAATCAAGGATCAAGATAAATCAGGGCAAATCAGAGAAAACCAAATAAGATAAAACCAGTTGAAAATCAGTTAAATCAGATCTTTACAAACCAAGTTGGTTAAAGTTGAAGATCAACAGTGACATCATCAGAATCCAGAAACCAAATCGCGAAACCAGTCAGATAAACAGACAAAACAAAGCGAGAGAATGATCTGCTCCCAGGATGTGGCCAGGTAACCAAATCACAAAACCAATCAGATAAACAGACAAAACAAAGCGAGGGCTTGATTTGCTCCCAGGATGTGGCCTGTTGGCCCAAAGGCCCATCACTATAGTATTGATGATGATTCTCATGTAATTATAATACTAATGATCTTATGTTATTATGTTTTAGATATAGGTCAAGATCATTATTGGTGTTTACTTCAACAAAAAACTCGAAGTCAAGATTTGAAGCTATCACGTATTGATTCAAGAGCTTGCGCTTCAAGATCGCATCAAGTACTCGAGATGGATTCAAGCTCTTTGGATCATATTTGGATCGAGTCGAGTTGGAGAAGAAGGTCTACAAGAAGACTTGTATGTAGGTTTGATTAGTTTAGATCTCGTGTAAGGATAAAATAATTTTTGAATTGCTCAAGTATACGCACACGTAAGTTTATAGTTTTTTATTTTCATTTTAACCGTTTTAGTTTCAAGAATATGTTTACATGGTTTATATCTACATAGAATCAGTTTCATGGTTTATATATGCGTTAGATTCTATCTACATATATTAGAGTTTTATTGTTTAAAATACTTATTTCTATGAGTTCATGTGTTTTAGTTTACCATGAATGTGATTTTGGATTATCAAGAATATATCTTTCAGTTTCATGAATAAATTTCATCAAAACAAGTTTGCACGATTTACTATGTATATTGGATTTCATTCATATACATTGGCAGTTCATATATATTTAGTAAAACTTAATTTGATGTATCTATTTCATGTATTTAAGTTTTGTTTTTATCAAAACTTATTTCGGAGCTTATTGTCAAAAACAAGTATATTTCATTTACTATATATATTGGATCATTTCATACACACTATACTTCAAAGGTGTTTCAATATCTTTGTTTTGTATTTATACAAGTTTTAGAAAAATCAGAATTTCAACTCAAACTTTGATATTTGAAAAATACAGTTTTTGGTTTAAGCTTTAATTTTTTTACCTCAAAAATAATTCACATGTTTGTAATATGTGTTGATTTTTTATTACACATATTTAGACTTCAATTTATTTACATGAACTTAATTTTATGAAATTTATTGGGATTTAATTGAATTTTTATGGGTTTTTGAAGTTGATTTTTAAACCTTATAAATTGGGTGTTTGGGCTGCTTACGGCTGACCGATCGGTTGACCGAAGTAAGGCTCGGTTAACCAACGTGCACAAAAATGTGCACATACCCAGATCCTTGGCTCGGCCAACCGACCGATCGACCATAGTAAGGAGCGGTCGACCGGGCTCAACCAACTCTCAGATAGGGGTCGGTCAACTGACAGAGAGTTAAAACTCTTTGTGCCTTGGGGGCAGTCATCGACAACCCTAACGGTCAGAAATCTGACTATTGGCCGGTTGACCGGGCGGTCGACTGCAAGCCAGTTTGGCCTGGTTCTGAGCCCCAACGGGTAGTTTTGAAGGCTATATAAAGGGGTTTTCTTGACTAGTTTTTCTTAAGATTTTCAACAACTTTTCAAGAGCGATTTTGCTGACTTTTTGAAGAGTTTTTAAACAAGTTTTTGGTGATAAAATTCTTTATCTTTATTTGGTTTCAAAGTATTGAAAAATTAAAGAAAATAAGTTTTGGGAAATCTAGTTTCTAGTTTTCATTTCTATATCTTTTAAGAGTTTTTCCCAAGTGTTTTTCTTTGTGTTTCTTTTTCAAAACTTTGTTCACTCATATACTTGAGCTTTTCATTGCAAATCTATCTTCTAAGATCTTGTATTGTGAGAGGTGTTTTGTTTGTGGTCTTTTGCGATTATCAAGTCTTATTTGTGGTCTAAGAGATCACCAAGTTGTAATTTTCTCTTTGCATTGTGCTTGGCTTAGTTTCTTTTCTCTTGTGTGGAGGTGTGAAAGTTAGAGTTGTGTACTCCTTATTTGTATTGTTGTAATTCCTCAGTGGAGGTCCCTTTGTGAAAGATCCTTAGTGGATAGTGGGAACCCTTCTGTGATAAGGCAGGGACGTAGAGCAGTGACTCGAACCTCGAAACATATCCTTGTGTTTGTATTTGGATTTCTCTATCTCTCAACTCTCTACTCTCTTTATATATTACATTGTTATTATTGCGCAGATCCAACGTGCTAGATATTGTTTATATGCTCACATTAGTATTCAACCAAGAAAGCTATTAAAGCACCTCAGCTCATAATTTAGAGGAATCGTGAAGAGAAGTTCCAGAGCCCTTCACGGGAAATTCAGACTCACTCTTGGTGTTATATATTGTGTGTTAGTGTAAAAGTTTTAATTTCACTTTATTTGTCATATAGATTAGCACTACACCTATTCACCCCTCCCCCCCCCCCCCCCCGTTAAGTGTGTTTTTCAGTGGCCATCTAGCCACATCCTGGCTGCGGATCTGCGACCGAAGCAGCGGATCCGCGGCTTGGCTGTAACATCTGAGGGAGCGTTTGCTCCCCTTAACTGTTCACTCCTCTCACCTCTCCATTTCACCTATAAATTTTGCATTTTCAAAGGTAAAAATGGGACGATTAGGCAGAGAAGGATTATTAGGCTAGTTTTCATTCTACTTTGGTGTAGGTTTTTATTTTTATGTAGTATTTATTTCTTTGTAAATATAGGTTAGACAGAGATTCATGCAAGTAATAGAGAGATTTATGTTGAGAGTGACGTCGATGTATGCTTCCTCCTTTCTTTCGTTGTTTCTCTATGTAATCAAAAGGTACGAATTTTTATCTTCTTCTTTATTTCCTTGTTCTTGTTCTTCTTTTTACTTTTCCTCTTTTGGTACCAATTGCAATCTAAGTGAGTCTTATAGCATCAAAAAAGTCTTGCCTTTGTGAGTGCCATCATAGCTCATGACGATGGATTTTAGTCTCAGTCTGTATTATTTCATACTTGTGTCGCCTTGATGATGCAATGTGGAAGAGAAGGGAATCAACTCTTATGAGTTATGCGCTGATTGCCTCCACTTCAAGGTAACATCGTTGCCATAGATTTAAGGTAAGTATTTAGTCAGAAGAGGTAAGTATTTCTTTTTGGTTTTTTTCTTTTATTTTAATCCTTTAGTTTAAATCATTTCCAATCACCAACTCTTTTCTTTACTCTTTTCATTTGTTTTCTTTAACTAACTTTTCTAAAATTTCAAATCACCATCTCCTTCCATCTACCAGCTTCACAAATTAACATAGCTTTTCTGCTTTTCTTTCTAAAGAACAAAGAAGACTTTTAACCATTTTAAGTGAATTAAAAGAGAACTTACAATACGCTTCCATCACAAGTTCCTCCTTGTGAATCACAACTTGTATAGTCATTTGCTATCGCGATAGAATTGAGAACCTTGCACCATTTTTAAACTTCTGTATTTTTGTGCAAGTCTGAACTCAATAAAATTTTTGTGTCGTTGTCGGGGAGGGACGCTAAGTAACTTTCTTTTTGTTTACTATTTTGGTTAACCTTCCTCTCTGTTCTTAATGTGCAGTAAATGATTCAAGGAAACAAGAGCTGCAGTGGACATATAAGTGTCTCTGGACTCTGCTCTAGAAAGCAAAGCCCAGAAGACCTCAGCATTGCCGTGCAAATATAGTAAAAGCCATGAATTCTCGACAATTTGAGAGGACAACTCACCTAGATTTTTTGCAAGGTGATTGAATTTCAAATATTTAGCTTTTGCATGCTTTAGTTTCTTATTTAATATACTTTGCACATACTGTCTAACTCAATAGTAAATAGTTAATTGTAAATACTAAAAACGGTTTAGACTTTGCATTTAGGCACGTATTTATTTTGTTACATTTTTTTATTTACTGTTGAAGAGTGCTGGAGCCAAGATATGTGTGTGTAGCATTCAGTATAAGGTTCATTCTTTTATTAAATATTGCTTGAGTGTTACTTTTCTATATACTTGTACACTGTACTAAATTGAATTAAGAGTTTGTCCTATAAACAAGATAAGGTAGGGAAGTCACAACCCTCCCTTAGCCCACAAATAATCTCCTCACTCACTAACCCAAGTTTAACTTAAAACTAAGTAGACGTTAGCCCTAGTGACATCTCGAACTCAATAGGAGACTGATCTAAGGGAAAAGTTGATTAGAATTTGACTCTTGCCAAATCGGTGTCAAAGGCGGGGATTGAGAGGTGAAATCTCGAAGGATGATGGCTTGGTTTAATCAGGTCCATCGCTTTTAGCAGAGATACCTCCCACCAATCTTATCCTAATCTGGCTGATTAACTTGTGGTCAGATTCTATAATATACCCCCCGTGTATAGTCTAACCAGTTAAGAGTCGTGTAGGTCTAAGGTCTATCCTAACTTAGGCTAGGATTTTTTTCTTTTTGTTTGTTTTTGTTTGCTTGTTTTTTTTGACATCTGTGTGATATGGATTACAATTATAATTATTTCAATGTATATAATGGTCCATACTTCACACTGACCTCTTTCGACTCGGATATTACCAACTCGGTATATCATAACGTTAACCAACTAAATATACTGGATTGGTCTTATCCGAATCAATATATGCTCTAGTCCCAATATTATAAACAAGACTGGAGCAATCATCACTACTCTTCATAGAGTCAATAGGGATACAGCTCTCCCGAGTCATATTGCCAACCACCATTCAAACATTCAGTTTCTAATTTTTCTAGTCTTGATCAACTCGTAGAAGAAAAATCTAAGGTAATTAAGAGTATAGAAGTTGTGATTGAGTCTCAAGAACAAATGCTAAAAATGATAGACTCACAATTCCCCAAACTTCCAAATCCAAGATCCTTACCTCATTTTTCAGGTCCTACAACAAGAAAAAGAACCTATGGACTCAGATAGGAGTATGAAAATCTGATTCAGTCTGAAGATTAGTTTCCCAACCTCTCAATAGGCTAGAAGCACAAACGAATTATTTGATCAACATAGTAAAAGATAGGAATGAAGATACTCTACCTAACACAATCGACATTCCCAGTTGCCCTAGCTATATTGATGAAAACTAAGAATCATGGTGTCTTGGAGACTTTAACCAAGAGTCAATTTCATCACATAAACTTGAACTTGACCAATATCAACCCATTGACAAATTGACAAGTTTTCATTTCAATGGAATTGAACTTGAACATGAATGTGATCCCGACGCACAACTTTGTAATTAAGTTCTAATTTTTGAAACTATATTGACTCCAGTATCGAGTTGAACCCATTTCCCAAGCCAACATTGATTCTTGTATTCATAGATTTTGAAATTGAACCACCGCTTTTGGATAGTCATATTACTTTGAAGGGAAAGAATGTGAAATTAAATTTTTTGATTTGGACTCAACTCCTGAACCAAATCGACTCTCAAACTACAAGTTGATTTTTCTGTATTAGTATTGGTTTCCAAACCTATCACTCTTGAGCCCAAATCAACCATTTTACCAAGTTACATTCTTTTGTTAGACATAGGTATAGACCATGAAGACTCTGCGATGATTTTTCAAGACTGGTCATATAAAGAGAATAATTTTCATAATAGGATCTTTCATGATCCTATTCATATTAGGGATTGTAAATATGTAAATAAAAAGAGGTCAATAAAGTGGATTATGTGAACCACCACATTATTTAGATTGAGTAGAAAAGATTGGCCCAATCTGACCACAACTGAAACCACAACCTTGAGGTAACATTTCCTTCCATTCTTCTTTTTCATGCATTTATGCATTCATTCATACATTGAGGACAATGCATGAGATAGGTGTGGGGGAGGGTTTTAACATAATATAGGTTTTCTTTATATTTTAAAAAAATAACATTTTCTTTGCTTTTAAAAACATTTTGAAAAGATAAACAATATTTTAACCTATTTGTTTGTAAGAAATTAAGTTAATTTTAAGGACTAAGAGAATCATAATTAGGATTTCTTATACTTGGTCAAAATAAGATTATTTATTTGTTTTCTAGGGTAAGGAAGAAGATTTAAAAAATAATTTAGTTTTAATCTTTACCTTGATTAAATATGCATAATTTATACACTTGCACACTTAGGGTTCAAAAACAATGATTCCTATGCCTTATTTTAAAAAAAAAAAGAAAAAATATCAAAAATCCTCTGATTAAGCTGAGTATTTGTGCTTTATAAATCATATGTATTCATGCCTAAAAAAGTAGTCCATATAATAAATAAAATCCTTAATTTTTATGGCATTGTTTGCTTAAGTCCTTGGGGTGTTTTCTCGACCAGTTGCTCTAAGACCGTCCGTTTGGGTGTCACCGACTAAAGTCTCATTCCATGCACAGATTAGAAAGCCTAAAAAAAACTAAGAAATAATACTATCAAAAAAATATGAAAAGAAAAAATAATAAATAAATAAGACATAAGAGTTAAATTTAAAGAACCCCTAGTCAAAATTTCACGGTCACAAAGATTCATATGATTTAGGATAAAGCAATAGACTAGATGAGAAATACAGTTTAACTTCTTATCTTGAGTGATAACAAGTTTTTGAATAGAGACCAAGTGATCGGAGCAAAATCGTGCACGAAAAGTGTATGTTTTGAAATCACGAGTTAAAAGTGCATGCTTTGGCTTTCTTGATACTTCCGTTATATCATAAAGTCTAAACGGGTCGAATCCACAAGGACGAAAAGTGATAGAAGCTTTATCGGTTTATTCACATGTGTCTTAACAGTTCTTCTATGTTTTAAAGAATAAAAAGAAAAGAAAATAAAGAATTGAAAGAGAAAGATATGGTCAAAACAAAGAAGAAACATAGAAAAGAATATATTTGTGATTTTTGTAATTATTTCTAAACTAGTAAAATGGAAAGAAGACTCATGGCTACTAACTACTAATGGCTCCACTAACATGCTAACCTCTTAGTGATAGTTGCCCACATGTATCATTGACCATCACTAGTCCTTGGCTTCAAGTGCTTTACAAAGCATGACCCATAAGATCACTTTCACATCCAAACTCAACAAACAAGAGCAAGCTACACTTAAACTATCAAAACTAACTAGAGTAAGTATGGAATAAAGTAATGATAACTTGTTAGAGAGTTAGATGTTAGAGTATTAGAATCCGTCATCATGAGCCATCAATGGCTCTTGCTAAAGTAAGGCCAAGTAGAAGCTAGTAGATTCATGTGAATTATCAAGTAAGGAGTTAGCAAGTTAGTCGTTAGTAGTTAGTTGCCTTGAGAGAAAATTAGCTAAACAGTAAAGAGTTAGAAAAAAGAAAACAAGTAGAGATAAAGAGAGAACCTTTCATAGAGTGTCACTCTCCGTTACAAGCACTTTAACTTTATTCTAAGAATCACTCTCTTCCTTATTATATGATCTACAAAAAAGAAAAATACAGGAGAAGAAGAAGAACAATAACTAAAACTACCCTAAAGAGAAGAAAACCACACCAAAAACTCTCCTCCCTGAAAATCTACTCAACATCAGGTATTTATAGGCAAAAGAGGGCACTAGGGGAGCTGTACGGAGTAGTGCGTCGAAGCTCGACGCATGACTCCACAGTATGGATGATCGCGTTTTCACGGCCATGGTCGTGTTTTCGTGGCCATTCTGTGGCAGTTCGCACAGCTCAAGGGCATGGGTCAAGTACTAGAGGTATGGGCTATATATTGACTTCTGGTTTCTTATTTTCTACTTCCAAAATTAGCAGATTAGGCTTCAAAGACTTGGGCTTCTTCAAGGCTTTAAAAATTTTCAAATAAATTAGAGTTTTGGGCTTCTTTTTCATCTCACGCCATATACCTAGAAGCACACAAAAAAATCATTGTTTAGTAGAATTTTATATAGAATAGGTGTGAAAATGTGGTATGAAATATATAAATTTAGAGACTAATCACACTCCCACACTTATCTTTTGCTTGTCTCGAGCAAAACAAAAACTAAGAAAATTATTACACCACCTCGCAAGTGACGCGATTACACTGAGCATGTTCAACAAGCCATTAAATCTCTTGATTTTTCCTAGAGGAGGAGTTTTGTCTCCTGAGAAATTTCAGCGAATTAAACCTAAAAAATCTATAAAGAAAAAAAATAAAATGTTAGTATTTTGAAAACGCATTTTTAAAAGTAGAGTAAAGTGTTGAAATATTTTTGCAAAAATTTAAGTAATCTTAGGTCACAGGTGAACCAAAAATTATTCTTCCTTAAACTAAGTCTAAATGCAAAATCTGAAAAGTCACCTAGAGGGGGGGTGAATAGGTGACAATACTAATCTATGAACTAAATGCGGAATTTAAAAATTAATTGCAAATTACACTCAAGTGCTATCAACAAGTGATGCACACAACCAAGCCAAGCAAATATGAATGAGCAATGTAAATAAATGCAAGGCACAAAGTAAAGAGAGAGTAGAGAGAGCCAATGAGTCAAGCGCAAACACAAAGATATGTTATCGAGGTTCGAGCACCCAGCTCTACATCCCCGCCTTCGACACACGAAGGATTTCCACTAGCTCGTCCACCTAGGACCCTTTACAAGGAGTACCCAACACTCCTCTCTTTACAACCTCCTCCCTGAGGCAAACTCCAACAATCACAACCTCCTCCTTGAGGCAAATATACAAACCAATACAACAAACTCCCAATCACCAACCAATACAAGGATCACCTCTCAACTAGAGGGATACAACCCAAAGCACAAAGCTAAGAAAAGATTGGGTTACAACTTGGTGGTCACAACAACAACCACAAACAACTTCTTCTTCCACACAAATAACCTATAGATATAGATAGTAGATTTTAGCTCAAGTGTGGAGAAAACCAAGGGATATGAAACCAGCAACTCAAAGATAAACCTTTGGGAAACAAATGAAATCAAGATATAGAAGTTCAAGCAAAAGCTTTTCCCAAAATCCCTTTTCTTTGGTTTTTCAAACCCTAATCAAAAACACAAAAGATTGTTCACTTTGAATCCAAAAACCTATTTTTCTTGCAGCAAAAACACCAGAGAGATAGAAAATTTTAGCCCAAAAATTCTTTAAGAAAAACTCTCTCAAATGGGTTATTTATAGGCAATTTAGAAAACTAGCCGTTTACAGAATATTTGCCAGATTTACCCTGCCGGTCGACCGGCCCGGTCGACCGCCCAACGGTCAAATTCTGAACCGTTGTGGCTACCGGTCGACCGCCTCGGTCGACCGAGAATTCCTGAGAGCCAACAGCTCTCCGTCGGTCGACCGCTTCGGTCGACTGGCTACAGAGTCAGCCAGCGTGCACGTATCCGTGCACGTCGGTCGACCGGAACGGTAGACTGGCTTCTTTGGTGCGGTCGACCGTACCAGTCGACCGGCCAAGCCTGGCAGACAAAAGTCAGGTCTGAAATCTGAGGAAAATTAATGTCAAATAAATTCTTATAAATTACTAAAAATCCCTAAAAATAGTTTTAGCATTTTGGCATTGATATATAAACATGTGATAAAAGTTTTGACTCAAATATCAAGCAATTAAAACTATTTTTGTATCTTATCATATTTATCAAAAACCAAAACTTGTATTTTCTAAACCTTGTATTTTGAATAGAAAATACACATTGTCTAAAACTTATCCATGATACAAAAATATGATATTTAAACACTTTGAAGCATATTGTATATGAATAGAAATTCAATATACAAGAAACATATATATATCATGATTTTTGTCATTAAGTCCAAAAATATGTTTTGTTGTAAATACCAAAACATAAAACACATGGAATAGATTATCAAACAAAGTTTGTCTAAACAATTGAAGCATGCATGTATATAGAACAAATCTAATATACATAAACCATGTAAACTTGTTTTGATAAAAAATCTATTCATGAAAACCAAGATCGGTTAAACCTAAAATCGAAAATCAAAACATGAAAGGTGTGTGTGTTGTGAACTTGAGCTTATCATACTATTCTAATCTTTACAATTAGGATCTAAACCCAAACTAAAACTATGGATACCTAAGTCTTCTTTTAGAGCGCAATCTCCAAGCTAGAGCGCAATCTCCAAGTCGGCTCGATCCAAAAACTCTTGATTCACCGAGCAAGTGCAATGTATGATCTTTGATGCGCGGGCTCTTGAATCAACATGTGCAAGCTTCCAATTCATCTTGTTGAAGCTAAACACCAACTAATATCTTGATTAATAAACTGAAACTAAAATTACAAGATAATTAGTACACATAACTACATGAGTTAATCATCATCAAAACTAGAGTGAAAGGCCTTTGGGCCAACAATCTCCCCCTTTTTGATGATGACAAAACTTATGGAGTTATATATGCATGGATTAAAGTAAAGCTTCAAAGAAGCTCCCCCTTAACTCATGCATAGGAATAAACAAACAATAAGATGCATATAAACAGGGTTCTTGAAACAAAATGAATATGCATATGAAACATGCTATTGATTCCAATTCTAACAAAACAACTAAATTACCAAAACATGCTCTTGATACCAATGGATACTAATAAAAACAAAACTCATAATGCTCTTGATACCAATACCAATGGAGATGAAATGAACATAAAACTGAAAACTCATGCATATCAACTCCAAATTCTTCTCCCCCTTTTTGTCAATCATCAACAAAGGGGTAAAAACAAAATAGATATGAATTCTTCTCCCCCTAAATATATGAAACAAAGAATAAACAAACTACTTCAAGGGGTGAAACCAAAAATGATACCAATTAAAAAAAATGTCAAAGAAGTGCATTATGATATCAATAGAAAGTGATCATAAAAACATTTAAGAAATGCCTACCAATTACCAATTGAAAGTAAGAGGGGCATTGAAAACAAATATGATCCCAATTGAAATTAAAACATATTGAATATAAAACACATGATACCAATTGAAAAACACATTGATACCAATTGAAGATATATATCTTTATAAGCATATGATACCAATTAAAAATCAATAATCATTCTTAAATCAAAAAAAAAAAATTTCTCATAAAGTTAGGGAGTGGGAAACAAAACCAAAGGTAAACTAAATACCAATTGAAAAATTGAAATGTGAGTTTTCTCCCCCTTTATGAAATACCAACTAAACATATGCTTAAGCTAGAAATAATATACCAATTGAAGACTAAGTCAATTGAAATAATGTTAAAGCTCAAGCTTAGCATAAGCAAGATAATGATAATGCTTGTATAAAGAAACCAATTGAAAATTAAATCAATTGAAAATGATGGTCATTAAAAAAAAATCAAGCTTATCATAAGCAAAATTTGTGCATATATCTTGAAGCACAAATAAATCATCTATATATGTATGTAAGAAATAGATACCAATTGTAAATTGATACTATATGAAGTGTATGCATACATATATATAAAACAAAACATATATGAGTATACAAAAGGATGTCAAGATTAGATACCAATTGAAAGAATTCAATGATACCAATTGAAACAACAATAAGATCAAGTGTATATCTCATATTCACTACCACCCAATCATGTGCAAGTTTAAAATGATTTTCATTATAAAGCATACATGAACATGATCTCCCATCCAACCACCCTTAGATGGTAGGGGTTTTCAAAAATAGGTTTGAAAATGTAGTATGTTTGAAAATCTCTACCAAAATGAAGAATATCGCAACTAGTTAAATGGAGGGTAAACTAGTACGAAATCCTTCAAGTAAGGAATAATAAAAATATTTTTCATGAAGATGCATGTAAACCACATGGCACTAAAACACTCAAAATCCATATAGCACAATTTGTACTCATGAAAACTAAGTCATGAGAAAACATTAAATAAGGTGAGTGTACAAGTGTTGTGTGACACATATCAACATGAAAATAGGCATTTAAGCTCAATTGTAAAAACATGAAACTCATCTAAGATGTGAAATCACCAATTGAAATTATCAAAAAAAATGTGGGGTTCATCATGAATGTGAAATCATCTAGCAAACATGAAAATCATCAAAACGATTTAAACTTCAAGGCATATGTATGTCATGTACAAACTAAAGTATACATACATATCCTAAACACAATGAGTCCACAAAAGTATATGCATGAAGGCACGTGGCTCAAGGATGTATATGTATAAATGATAGTTTGGACAAGATGGACATATACATAAAGTTAAAACAAAACATGTAAGATAGTGAATACAAGTCAAATGTAATAATCATCAAAACTAGACTATACTAGTACATCAAGTGAATACAAATGAGCGTTCAAGCACAAACATATATAAAGGTTTATTTGTAACTCACTAGTTGTACAAGTATAAATCCTAGTCGTAATGAAAACTATCATTCAAGCAAGTTGTCAAAACATGAAGCATGAAACGGGTCAACAATCAATATGATCATGATAATCAAAAACACGAATCATTAAAACAAAAAAAAATCATAGAAACATGAAAATCATATGATCTTTATGCATATGCATGTGCATTAGATCTAGGGCATACATGTTAGTTTAAACAAGGTGTGAACACTAAATATAGATCCATATGAAACATGGGTGCTCAAATAACTAAGCATGTATAACATTAATCTAACTAACATAGCATAAGCATAATGAACAATGAAACAAAACATGCTATGAATAGATGAACATGTAAAAGCATGCAAATAAAAATGGGAGTTAGAGAATGATACCAAAACCGATGAAGGTGCATCTCTAGTTCTCCAAACCACGGTGGTCCTCCCACTAAATCTCCTTGAGAGTGAAGCATCCAAATGGTTCTCTTTTAAGCTTAGAATGCATCCACCTCAAGGCACCAATGCCCTCAAGTGATGCGAGAGCTCCCACCTACATCAAAAGTCAAAGAGGTGGTTTTTGGTACCCATTTTCTTTTGGGTCCACGGGGGTTAATATCTTTTCTCACCCAAACATAATTAGTTGCTAAATTTTCATTATAAATACGATCATAACAAAATCTAGCAAGGTGGCCTTTTCGACCACAATGTGTACATGTGTACACGTGAGCATACATATGATGGTGGTGATCATGAAAAGCATGTGTATGCCTAGATGAGTGTGCATGCAAGGATGGAACTTGTTTCTTGCGAACCAAGGTTTCCAATCGTGTGTGATTCATGGCACAATGGCTCAAAGTGGAGCCCAAACTATCAACATTTTTCTTCAAAACAAGTATATCATTTTCAATGTTAGAAGATAAAGTGGAGCATGCAATAGGTGTGCTAGAACATGAAGCAACATTAGCATGGCAAACATCAATCTCTTTTTGCAAAGATTTATTTTTAATCAAAACCAAATCCAATTCTCTAGTAATTGAATCAATATCATTTTTCAAAGTAAGATTTTCTTTAAAAACACAATCCAATCTTGAGGATAAAATCTCATTGTGCTCCAAAATATCATCACAATCATCTTTGCCTTTTAAAACTTCAATTTCTTTTAAAGCAGTGTCTAGTTGAGATCTTAGTGAGTCACATTCACTAGTAATCCCTTCCTTCTCTTGCAAAACGGTTTCAAAAGTAGAGCATAAATCCTTCATTTCTTTTTGTAAATCAAAATGTTTTTCTTTCAAAGAGTTATGTTTTTCCAAGAATTTTTCAAGCTTAGAAGCAAGTTCAACATTTAAATTTTGAACCTCAAAACATCCATGGCAATAAGAGCTAGAGCTATCATGTATTTGAGAGTCCGATTGTACCTCATGGGAGTCATTCCCATATGCCATGAAACAAGGCTCTTCGGATACATCTCTCCTAGATCTCCTCATATTGTTGATGATCCTTGGAAGCTCCGGAGATGTCAAGACGCTCCAAACTGCAAAAGCCGAGTTAAAACTATCAAAAACAAGTAAGAGATTATTATCAAAAGATGCTCTAAGTGTTTGAAGTGCAAGTGCATTGGCCTTCTTATGCTTACTAGTATTTGGGAGGGCTTCTATGGTGATGACTTGATAAACTAGATGACCTAGTGTTTTTAAATATCTAGTCATGTTAACTTTCCAAGAGTCAAGTCTAGTATGATCAAACATAGGAGGGCTAGCCATGAGAGCAAACTAGTATGAGTGCAAATGAGATGCAAATGAAGATTAGCAAACCAAGATCTTAACTCCTAGGTGGTTAAACCTAAATATCAGGAGCACTAGCTCTGATACCAATTGAAAAGTCACCTAGAGGGGGGGTGAATAGGTGACAATGCTAATCTATGAACTAAATGCGGAATTTAAAAATTAATTGCAAATTACACTCAAGTGCTATCAACAAGTGATGCACACAACCAAGCCAAGCAAATATGAATGAGCAATGTAAATAAATGCAAGGCACAAAGTAAAGAGAGAGTAGAGAGAGCCAATGAGTCAAGCGCAAACACAAAGATATGTTATCGAGGTTCGAGCACCCAGCTCTACATCCCCGCCTTCGACACACGAAGGATTTCCACTAGCTCGTCCACCTAGGACCCTTTACAAGGAGTACCCAACACTCCTCTCTTTACAACCTCCTCCCTGAGGCAAACTCCAACAATCACAACCTCCTCCTTGAGGCAAATATACAAACCAATACAACAAACTCCCAATCACCAACCAATACAAGGATCACCTCTCAACTAGAGGGATACAACCCAAAGCACAAAGCTAAGAAAAGATTGGGTTACAACTTGGTGGTCACAACAACAACCACAAATAACTTCTTCTTCCACACAAATAACCTATAGATATAGATAGTAGATTTTAGCTCAAGTGTGGAGAAAACCAAGGGATATGAAACCAGCAACTCAAAGATAAACCTTTGGGAAACAAATGAAATCAAGATATAGAAGTTCAAGCAAAAGCTTTTCCCAAAATCTCTTTTCTTTGGTTTTTCAAACCCTAATCAAAAACACAAAAGATTGTTCACTTTGAATCCAAAAACCTATTTTTCTTGCAGCAAAAACACCAGAGAGATAGAAAATTTTAGCCCAAAAATTCTTTAAGAAAAACTCTCTCAAATGGGGTATTTATAGGCAATTTAGAAAACTAGCCGTTTACAGAATATTTGCCAGATTTACCCTGCCGGTCGACCGGCCCGGTCGACCGCCCAACGGTCAAATTCTGAACCGTTGTGGCTACCGGTCGACCGCCTCGGTCGACCGAGAATTCCTGAGAGCCAACAGCTCTCCGTCGGTCGACCGCTTCGGTCGACCGGCTACAGAGTCAGCCAGCGTGCACGTATCCGTGCACGTCGGTCGACCGGAACGGTCGACTGGCTTCTTTGGTGCGGTCGACCGTACCAGTCGACCGGCCAAGCCTGGCAGACAAAAGTCAGGTCTGAAATCTTAGGAAAATTAATGTCAAATAAATTCTTATAAATTACTAAAAATCCCCAAAAATAGTTTTAGCATTTAGGCATTGATATATAAACATGTGATAAAAGTTTTGACTCAAATATCAAGCAATTAAAACTATTTTTGTATCTTATCATATTTATCAAAAACCAAAACTTGTATTTTCTAAAACCTTGTATTTTGAATAGAAAATACACATTGTCTAAAACTTATCCATGATACAAAAATATGATATTTAAACACTTTGAAGCATATTGTATATGAATAGAAATTCAATATACAAGAAACATATATATATCATGATTTTTGTCATTAAGTCCAAAAATATGTTTTGTTGTAAATACCAAAACATAAAACACATGGAATAGATTATCAAACAAAGTTTGTCTAAACAATTGAAGCATGCATGTATATAGAACAAATCTAATATACATAAACCATGTAAACTTGTTTTGATAAAAATTTATTCATGAAAACCAAGATCGGTTAAACCTAAAACCGAAAATCAAAACATGAAAGGTGTGTGTGTTGTGAACTTGAGCTTATCATACTATTCTAATCTTTACAATTAGGATCTAAACCCAAACTAAAACTATGGATACCTAAGTCTTCTTGTAGAGCGCAATCTCCAAGCTAGAGCGCAATCTCCAAGTCGGCTCGATCCAAAAACTCTTGATTCACCGAGCAAGTGCAATGTATGATCTTTGATGCGCGGGCTCTTGAATCAACATGTGCAAGCTTCCAATTCATCTTGTTGAAGCTAAACACCAACTAATATCTTGATTAATAAACTGAAACTAAAATCACAAGATAATTAGTACACATAACTACATGAGTTAATCATCATCAAAACTAGAGTGAAAGGCCTTTGGGCCAACAAAATCTTATTATAAATTAAAATTTAAGAATTTAAAATTGAATCAATTCTTTGATCATTCATAAAAACTCTTCGAAAATATACACTTTGTGAATTGTGAAGATTTTTGAGATATCGACTCTAACTTTCATGTTATTTATTTATATTAATTATTTTTTTTCTTCTTTAGTTTTCTTAGGCTTTCTATCCGACCCGGGTAGTGAGCCTTTAGTCGGTTACACCCAACCAGATGGTTTTAGGGAACCAGATGAGAAAATATCCCTCGGGCTTAAGGACTCGAGTAAACAAGGCCACAAATCTAAAGGAGATTATTTTGTTTTTGTTCACCATTTTAGGCGTGAATAATCATGCTTCTGGAGGCATAACTATCCAGCTTCAATAAGTAATTTTATTATCATCATTTTTTTGTATATATTTTTCATGGCATTTTTCGTCTTTGTTTCAATCCCAAAAAATTATGTAAGTGTGAAGTGCATATATCTAAGGCAAAAAATTCAATATCAAATTATCTTTTCAATCTTACTTTCTTATTCTAATATTTAATCATGATCTATTATTTTGACTCGGTTTAAAAATTCATAATTTTAGGTCTTCTTAATTCCTAAGATAATCTTAATTTTCTTAAAAATAAATCAAAACTATTTCTCTTATTTCAAAATGTTTTGTAAAAAGAAAAGAAAAAGATTTTTATAAAAAAGAAAGATCTAAAAATTTTCTAAAAAGAAGTGAAAAAGAAAGAAAGTTTAGAACAACAACCGTTAGTAAACCCTCCCCACACTTATCTCATGCATTGTCCTTAATGCATCGTGAATGTGTATATGTATGAGACAAATGGAGAGAGAAGAAAAATTACCTCATGGTGGTGGTTCCGGTGGTGGTCTTATTGGCCCATGAAATGTGACCCAATTCAGGGATTGTGCATCTTTCAGGAACCAACCAGTGACCTCTCTAATATAGCCCAGTAAAAGATTTATTGAGTAAATGACCTTATTTAAAATATTATCCCCATCCAATTTTCAATTTTCAAAAATAATCTTGAGTCATTTTCTTCAATACCTTTGTCCAACAATGAAGTGTGATTTTGAAAGATAATTGATTTGGGCTCAAATGGAACATGAACTAATACCGACTCGAGAATGTGACTTAGGTCAAGTCGAGATTCAAAAGTGAGAGTCAAAATTAGTTTAAAATTGGGGTCAAAATTAAAGGATAGATGTTCACACACTTTCCCCATCAATGAAGTGTGATCATAAGACATAGATGATTCGATTTCATAGTGTATTGGTATAAGATTCAATGTTGGCTCTGGAATATGAAAAAAAAATCTGGTAAAGAAACTGAAGTCATTATTGAATTAAAAAGTGAAATGAAATTACCAACTAGTAGATCAGGATCACATTCTTGCATTAGTTTAATTTCTGGAAAAGGATAACTTGCCAAAATGTTAAGATGATTTTCAAAATTTTTGGCAAGTTCAAATGGATGTAATGAAATTGAATCTTGATTTTTGTCCACGAAAGGAATGTGAATAGCTGAAATTATTGATTCAAGTTCAGAAATTATGGAATCAAAATTGGCTCAAGAATGTTACTTAGCTCAAGTAACACTACAAGAGTCAATATTAATTCAAGGATTGGATTTGAATCACTAAATTGAAATGCAGGTTCACATTCATCTTCAAGTTCAATTTTAGAAAATGGATAACTTGTCAAAACATCAAGGATTTAATTTTAGTCAAGTTCAGATTGGTATGATGAAATTAAATCTTTATTTCCAAAATGACATAATTCATGGATCATACTAAAATTTGGTGGACAGTGGAAGTCAAACATGTTTTGAATTTGTCGCTCGAACTCCTGCATAAATTCCATAGTCTTTTCCAATAGTGATTTTTCATTTAGTGGTTCTGAAAAAGAACTATACAAATTCTGTGGACATGATAAGGCTACCATGTTTTCAAATTATTTTTGGGTCTCTATCATTTCTTTCAGACTCTTTTGTTACTCTGATTTTTCTGCAATTGATGGTTTTGAAAAAGGATTATGTGAAGCAAAATGTGGGAAAGAAGATGGTGGACAAGGTGATTGATAATCTAACTGGGAGCGGTGAATCCCTACTGACTCTGTAAGGAGTAAGAATTATTTTAAAATTTTGAATCATAGAATTTTGGATATGATCATATTGAGTCAGACAAAGCCAATCCGGCCTATATGGTTGGTTCATGTTGTACATAACCGAGTTGGAGTTATCTAAGTCAAATGAGATAGAGATGAAATATGAATTTATATTAGGATTGAAAAAATTGTTGTTGTTGAAATCCATTTCACAAAATAGAAAAGCAAACAAACAAATAAACAAATAAAGAAAAAGAAAAGGATAAAGAAAAAATAAAAAAACAAGCCTACGCTAGGATTGACTTAGACATAGACGACTCCTAACTAGTTAGACTGTTCACGGGGGGACCTTGTAGAAATCTGACCACAAGTTATTTGACCAGGTAGGGGCAAAACCAGTGGGAGGTATCCGTGCCGGAGCAACGGGCCTAATTATACAAAACCATTGTTCTTTGAGGTTTCACCTCTCAGTTCCCAACCTTGGATATCGATTTGATAATAGTCAAATTCAAATAACTTCCTCCTTTGGTCAATCTCTTAAATGAGCATGAGATGTCCCTAGGGACAATGTCTATCAATTTTTAAATTAAGCTCGAGATAGTGAGTGCTTGAAAATTTATTTTTGGGCTAAGGAAGGGTGATGAAATCCCTACCTTATTTTGTTTATTTGAGTTTTGCCCTTAAAACTGATTTTGTGCAAGTGTACAGAATATATCAAATAAGATTTACTCAAAGCGGATATATCTGCCAAAGAGTTGGTCCTATTCTTTATGCGATGCTTACGTACATTGCTCCAGCATTCTTCAACAATAATTTAAATGAATCGTAAAGACACGTACCTAAAATGCAAGAGTCTAAATCAATTTTTAGATTTGCAGCAAGTTTTTTACTGTTTGTTTATTAGCAAAATCTTGGTGATGGCATACAAGAAAAACAATATTTGCATAATGCTAATTTATTTACAAAGCAAGCAACCCTGAAAAAACTGATAGTAGTTCACACAATCCCGTCACGAAAATATGGCAAGTTTGAGGGTATTTGGTCTCTACGTTTCAGAGCAGAGGCCTAAGACCACTTATATCTTTCAATAGCTCTTATTTTCTTGATTCCAAAACCTATACCCTGAAATAAAGAAGAAAAGTTAACAAAAACATGAAATCAAACGTTTCCATTTCTGACAACGGCGCCAAAATTTGATCGGGGAAATTGTGCGTGAAAAGTGTATGTTTTGAAATTAAGAGTTAAAAGTGTGTACTTTGACTTTCTCGATACTTCCGTTATAGCATAGAGGCTAAACGGATCGAATCCACAATGACGGAAAAAGATAGAAGCTTTACGGTCTATTAACATGTGTGTTAGCGTTCTTTTATATTTTAAAGAATGAAAAGAAAAGTAAACAAAGAATGAAAAGAGAAAGATACGATAAAAACAAAGAAGTGGGAAATATAGAAAAGAATAAATTTGTGATTTTTGTAATTATTTCTAAAATAAAGTAAAAGAAAAGAAGACTTATGGCTATTAACTACTAATGGTTCTACTAACATACTAACTTCTTAGTGATAGTTGCCTCACATGTACCATTGGGCATCACTAGTCCTGCCTTCAAGAGCTTTACGAAGCATGACCCATAAGATCACTTTCACATCCAAACTCAATAAACAAGAGCAACCTATACTTAAACCATCAATACTAACTAAAGAAAGTATGGAATAAAGTAATGATAACTTGTTAGAGAGTTAGATGTTAGAGTGTTAGAATCCACCTTCATGAGGCATCAATGGCTCTTGTAAGAGCAAGGCCAAGTAGAGACTATTAGATTCATGTGGATTATCAAGTAAGGAGTTAGCAAGTTAGTGGTTAGTAGTTAGTTGACATAAGAAAAAGTTAGCTAAACATGTAAAGAGTTAGAGAGAAGAAAATAAGTAAAGATAAAGAGAAAACCTTTTATAGAGTGTCGACCTTCATTACAAGCACTCTAACTTTCAATTTAAAAATCACTCTCTTCCCTATTACATGATCTACAAAAATGAAAAACACAAAAAAAGAAGAAAAACAACAACTAAAACTACTTTAAAGAGAAGAAAATCACACTATAAATTCTCCTCTCTAGAAATCTGCTCAACACTGGGTATTTATAGGTAAAAGAGGTTACCAGGGGAGCTGTGCCGAGTTGTGCTTCAAAGCTCGACGAACGACTCCACAGCATG
Source organism: Agave tequilana (assembly GCA_038442645.1). Classification (NCBI taxonomy): domain Eukaryota; kingdom Viridiplantae; phylum Streptophyta; class Magnoliopsida; order Asparagales; family Asparagaceae; genus Agave; species Agave tequilana. Next base: position 81,940 of record JAVJIF010003585.1, on the reverse strand, counting down.
GCCGCATTTCCGCAGCCATTTTGCGGCCGTTCGCGCAGCGCCAGGGCATGGGTCAAGTATGGAGGTATGGGCTATGTATTGACTTCTGATTTTTTATTTTCTACTCCCAAAATTAGCAGATTGGGTTGAAAGTACACCTAGGGGGGGGTGAATAGGTATATGGATAATCTATTGACAAATATTGCGGAATTAAAAACTAAATGCAACACACTTAGTGTAACCAAAGAGTGTAGCCTAATTCCCGGTGAAGGGCTTTGAACTATCTCCTCTAAATTCCTCTAAATAAGAGTTGATGTACTATGTAAAGCTCTCTTGGTTCAACACAAGTGAGGCACACACAAGCAATACTAAGTATATAAGTATGAATGAACAATATGAATCAATGCAAGGCACAATATAAGAGAGAGTTTAGAGATAGTGGATAAAACGAAAACACCAAGATATGTTTCGAGGTTCGAATACCCAGCTCTACATCCCCGCCTTCACACAGAAGGATTTCTACTATAGCGTCCACATAGGACTTCCCACACAGGGAACCTCCACTAAGGATTTGGGTAAATACAACTTGGGAGTACACAACTCCTCTCTCACCAAATACAATCTCTCACTAGAGGCAAGGCACAAAGCCAACACAATATCAACCTCTCACTAGAGGGATACTAACAAACTCATCACCTATATACTTAGAGGGATACTAGCAACCCAATTGCACTACCTCCTCTACAATTAGAGGGAAAGGCACAAAGCCAAGCAAAGATAAGGGTTTACAACACTAGGTGGTTTCAACAAACCACAAAACAATTTTCTCACTAAACAAGATCCTATAGATAGGATAGATATGATAACTCAAGTGTGAGAAAATAAAGTATTTGGAACAAATAAAAATACTTAGGAAAATCTCCAAATAGATATAGAAATTTAGATCAAAAACCAATTCCCAAGACTCTCTTTTCTTTGAAATTTCAACACTTTAAAAATAAATAAAGATTGATCTTTTAAACCTAAAAACTCTTTTAAAACTTGCTGTTAAAATACTTAAGAAGATGAGGATTTTTGCTCTTGAAATTGTTAGCTAAAACAGCCCAAAGAAGTGGGTATTTATAACCCACAAAACTCTGCCTGTTGACAACAAGAAAGGGCATTTTTTCCCTTTCGGTCAACCGGCCGGTCGACCGGGAACGGTCACTTTTCTAACCGTTGTGCCTGCGATCGGTCGCCCGGTCGACCGTGCCTAGCCAACAGTCGACCGGCCCCCACCCGAGAGTGGGGTATTCTCAGTCGAACAACCGCGCGATCGACCGGCTAAGTTGGCAGGCCTTTGTGCACGTCTCGTGCACATCGTCGATCGTGACGGTCGACCAGCTCTTGGTACGATCGACCGTCCGGTTGACCGACTGCCAGAGCAATCTGGTCAGGGATTTAAAGATTGAAAAACTTGTCTTTTTATTACCAATTAAATCCCATAAAAATACATAAATTCCACAAAAATAAGTTCTTATTAGATCTTTGAAATACAAACATGTGTGACAAAAATTCAACACATATTATAAACAATTTGAACCATTTTTGTGATATTAAAATTTTGTCGTAAACCAAAATCTGTATTTTTCAAAACTTAGATTTTTGAAATGGAAAATCGTTTTCTCCAAAACTCATGTAAATACAAAAACATGATATTGAAACAATTTTGTAGCATATTGTATATGGATGGAATCCAATATACATGAAGGATATTATATCTATGTTTTTTACATTAAGTACAAAAGTAAGTTTTGTTTAAATACAAAACTCCAAACATATGAATAGGCTTTTCAAAATAAGTTTTTCTAACTATATGAAGCACAGATGTATATAGATCAAATCTACTATACATTAAAATTTGTAAACTTGTTTTGATTCTATCTATTCATGAAAACCATATATTTGAACTAGGAATCCAAAACCGGTTAAACTGATAAACAAAACATGATACTTTAAACTTGTATGTGTATTGTGAACTTGAGCATATCAACACTATCTAATCTTTACAATGATCTAAACACAATCTTAAACTAAATAAACCGAGGTCTTCTTGTAGAACTCCGTCTCCAAGTCGAATCGATCCAAACACGATCCAACGAGCTTAACTCCAACCGAGCGCTAGATGCGATCTTGACGCGCGAGCTCTTGAATCACCATGTGAAAGCTCCAAAACACCTTTGTTGAAGCTAATCATCTACTAATATCTTAATCAAATATCTGAAATTAAATATCACAAGATTATTAGTAAACAATAACTATATGAGTTAATCATCATCAAAACTAGAGTGAAGGGCTTTTGAGCCAACAATCTCCCCCTTTTTGATAATGACAAAACTCATCGAGTTATATATGCATGGATTAAAGTTAAGCTTCATAGAAGCTCCCCCTTAACTCATGCATAGAAAAAAACATAAAGATATGTAATGAATGCTCAACAAAAACATGAATAAACATGCATAATAAACATGATCTCTGATACCACTGAAATAAACATGCTCTTGATACCAATTAAAAAAATGCTCTTGACAAAAGATGCTCTTCATACCAACACAAGATGCTCTTGATACCAATGGTAAAAGATAACAAATTAAATAAGCATGCATATATAAAACTCCAAATTTCTCTCCTCCTTTTTGTCGATTTATCAACAAAGGGGTACAAATACTAAAGGCATAAATAATATTTTTCTTCCTTTTTGCATAAATCAAAACAATAAAGGTGTAAATGCTATATACATTCATGAAAGGAGAGACGTAAAGTTAACTCCCCCTGCATACATGCATTATATGAAAAAAAAAATGACTAGACCCTAGTCACTTAACGCATAATATACAATGTATAAAAGGAGATGTGAAGTTCCTCCTACACACGTGAAAGACATAGAGAAGAGCGGTCAAGCTCCTCAATATGAGATACACTCAACATGAATTTATATATAAAGAAGATATTAAGCTCCCCATGCATATAAGCAATGCATATCAAAACTTTTGATACCAAATTATGATACCAATTGAAAATAAACAAAAATTTTAAGATACCAATTGAAAATACCTTGTAAACTTTTGATACCAATAGAAAATGAAATATTGTATATTTTTGATACCAATAGAAATATATATGTATTTAGAATCTTGATACTAATTGTAAACATCTTGTAATTTTGATACCAAATGAGAATATTTTATAATTTTGATATAAATTGAAAGTGAAAGTCAAATATTTTTATGTAAACATAACTCATTTCAATATAGATACCAACTTAAAATGAAATATGATACAAATTGAAAAAAAACCAACTATTTGGTTAAACAATTCATTTTGCAATAAAGATACCAAATTTTAGAATAAAGCCAATTTAAGATTTTCGATATCAATATTGAAAATGTTAGCATATTCCAAATTAAAATATTTTTTATTAAGAGCATAGAAAATCAATTGAAAAATAATATACCAAATAATATCATTTTTCATCATAAAGAGTGGGAATAAGATACCAATTGAAAATACGATCGATTGAAAACTAAAACATGAAGTTTTCTCCCCTTTATGAAATACCAAAGAAAATGATGCATAAGCTTGTATAAAATACCAATTTGAAAACTAATAGTCATTAAGGAGTAAATCAAGCTTAGCATAAACATAATTTGTGCTTTAAGATGTAAAGATATAGTAAGCACAATCAAATCATATATATGTATGAAAAAGTAAATACCAATAGAAATTGATACATTTTGAAGTTTTGAAGCATACATATATAGAAAACCAAAGATGAGTATGCAAACATGAAAATATCAATTGGGATATCAATTGAAAATATGATGAGGAGCAAGTATATAACTCATACTATCACCCTTTCATGCACATATTTAAATAGATTTTTAATTAAAGAGCATACAAGGCATGGTCGTCCATCCAACCGCCCTTATTGGGTAGGAGTTTTAAAAAATAGGATTTAAAAATATAACATCTTTGAAAAATTCTACCAAAATGAAGAATACGCAACTAGTTTTATGATAAACTTGTAAACTAGTACGAAATTCTTCAAGTAAGAAATAAAATAAGAATATATCCATGAAAACATGAAAATTGCACAATTATCAATACTCAAATAGCAATAAAGCTCATATAATCTCATGAAAACAAATCATAAGTAAATATCAAATAATGTGAGTGTACAAAGTCATGTAATCAACAAAATCATGGAATAAGACAAATAAGCTCAATATGAAATTCCTTTATAAAAATCATCAAAACTAAATCTACTTTAAGGTATATGTATGTTTAGTCCAAACTAGAAGTATACATACATATCCAAACACAATTGAGTCTATACAGAGATTTTGCATGAAAGGCAAATGATTCAAGGGTATACCAATAGTTTTGTAAAATTAACATATACATGAAGTTAAACACTTATTAATGAAAACATGTACAAAATAGGAAATACAAGTTGAAATGTATTAATCATCAAAACTAGGCTATACTAGTACATCTAATGGATACAAATGAGCAATCAAGTACAAACATATAATAATCAATTTGTGCCTCATTAGTTGTACAAGCATATGTACAAGTTTTAATAAAAAATTACATCTATACATATAATCAAAACATGAAACATAGAACGAGACATAAATCAATATGATCATTACGTAAATGCACATATTGTTAGAGCTATGATATACATAATAGCTAAACTATAATGAGAACACAAAAAGATGAGTCCATAAAAACATGAGTGTATCTCAAATATTATACATGTATGTCAATAGTCTAATTATCATGGCATTTAGCATAATAATCAAAACATGCTAAAAATCAATAACATAAAAGTATATAAACTAAATGGGAGTTAGAGATCGTTACCAAACCATGAGGGCAAATCTCTAGGCTCCAAACCATGGTGGTCCTCCCACCAAACTCCCCTTGAAAGTGATGCATATAAAAATAGTCACCGTTTAGTTTGAAACGCATTCACCTCAAGGCACCAATACTCTCACGTGGAGTGAGAGCCCACACCTACATCAAATAAAATAGGAGTAGTCTTTGGTACCCATACTCTTTTGGGTCCATGGGGGTTAGCTCCTATCCTAACCCAAACAAATCTATTTGAAAATTTTGAATCATTAATTCTATCAAAGCAAAATTTTACAAGGTGGCCCTTACGTCTACAATGTGTACAAGTGTACACATGAGCATACATTGTGTTATGTGTATGAACGCGAGGAGCATATGTATGCCGTGATTTGTGTGCATGCATAGGAGGAACTCGTTTCTTGCGAAATATGGATTCCAAATGTGTGTGATTCATGGCACATTGGCTCAAAGTGGAGCCCAAACAATCAACACTTTTCTTTAAGACACAAATATCATTTTTAACACTTGAAGACAAAGTGGAGCATGCAAATGAAACACTAGAAGGTGAATCTATACTAGCATGGTAAACATGAGAAGATAAATCATTTTTCAAAGAAATGTTTTCCTTTGAAACCAAATCCAATTCTTTTGAAATAGAAGCGATTTTGTTTTTCAAAGATTCATTTCTTTTACAACAAAATTAAGTTTTAAAGATAGAACTTCATTTTTCTTCAAAACAATTTCACAATCTTTTCTATTTTTCAAAATTTCATTTTCTTTTAAGGTAAGGTCAAGTTGGAATTTCAATGAGTCACGTTCATTTGAAATCTCAACCTTCTCTTGCAAAATCAAATCAAGTTTTGAAACTAAATCCTTATTTTCTTTATTAAGTCCAAAACACTTCTTTTTCAAAGCTTTATATTTTTCTAATAACTTTTCACAAACAATGAAAAGTTCTTCGTTTAAAGCATCAGCGTCAACATAATCATCGCTGGAAGAACTAGCACTATCATCTAGTTGAGTTTTCGAATGTACCTCAAGGAAGTCATTTCCTTGGACCATGAAGCAACGTTGGTCGTACTCTTCTCCACTAGATTTCTCCTCCTTATTGATTAGGCTTGTAGCTCGGGAGATATCATAAGTTCCATACTGCAAAGGTGGAATCACAATAAGAAACATATTTAAATATTCTTTACTAAGAGATTTTCTAAGTGCCTTTAGGGCTTATGCATTAGCCTTTTTATGCTTGTCATTGCCAAGATAAGATTCCTTGGTAATGGCAAGGTAAACTTCCCATGGCACCTATGGCTTTTAAATGCCAACTCATCCTAACCTTCCATATATCAATTTTAGAGACATCAAACATGAAAGGGTTATCCATGAGCGTGTGTAAACAAATAAGTGTGCAAATATAAATTTAGATTAGCAACCAAGATCTCACTCCTAGGTGGTAAACCTAATATCAGGAGCGTAGGCTCGATACCAATTGAAAGTACACCTAGAGGGGGGTGAATAGGTATATGGCTAATCTATTGACAAATAATGCGGAATTAAAACTAAATGTAACACATTTAGTGTAACCAAAGAGTGTAGCTGAATTCTCGGTGAAGGAATTTCGACTATCTCCTCTAAATTTCTCTAAATAAGAGTTGAGGTACTATGTAAAGCTCTCTTGGTTCAACACAAGTGAGGCACACACAAGCAATACCAAGCATATAAGTATGAATGAATAATATGAATCAATGCAAGGCACAATATAAGAGAGAGTTTAGAGATAGTGGATCAAACGAAAATACCAAGATATGTTTCGAGGTTTGAATACCCAGCTCTACGTCCCTGCCTTCACACAGAAGGATTTCTGCTATAGCGTCCACACAGGACTTCCCACACAGGGAACCTCCACTAAGGATTTGGGTAAATACAACTTGGGAGTACACAACTCCTCTCTCACCAAATACAATCTCTCACTAGAGGCAAGGCACAAAGCCAACACAATATCAACCTCTCACTAGAGGGATACTAACAAACTCAATCACATGTATACTTAGAGGGATACTAGCAACCCAATTGCACTACCTCCTCTACAATTAGAGGGAAAGGCACAAAGTCAAGCAAAGATAAGGGTATACAACACTAGGTGGTTTCAACAAACCACAAAACAATTTTCTCACTAAACAAGATCCTATAGATAGGATAGATATGATAGCTCAAGTGTGAGAAAATAAAGTGTCTGGAACAAAGAAAAATACTTAGAAAAATCTCCAAATAGATATAGAAATTTAAATCAAAAATCAATTCCCAAAAGATTTTATTTTCTTTGAAATTCTAACACTTTAAAAACAAATAAAGATTGATCTTTTAAACCCAAAAATTCTTTTAAAACTTGCTGTTAAAACACTTAAGAAGAAGAGGATTTTTGCTCTTGAAATGGTTAGCTAAAACAGCCCAAAGAAGTGGGTATTTATAACCCCACAAACATTCTGCCCGTTGGCAGCAGAAAAGGGCATTTTTACCCTTTCGATCGACCGGTCGACCGGCCAACGGTCCCTTTTCTAACCGTTATGCCTACGTTCGACCCTCCAGTCAACTGTGCCTAGCCAGCAGTCGATCGCGCGGTCGACTGGCCCCCACCCGAGAGTGGGGTGCTCTCAATCGGTCGACCGCGTGGTCGACCGGCCAAGTGGGCAAGCCTTTGTGCACGTCTCGTGCACATCGGTCGACCATGACGGTCGACCAGCTCTTGGTGCGGTCGACCGTCCGATCGACCGCCAGAGCAATCTGGCCAGGGATTTAAGGATTCAAAAACTTGTCTTTTTATTACCAATTAAATCCCATAAAAATATATAAATTCTAAAAAAATAAGTTCTTATTAGATCTATAAAATATAAGCATGTGTGACAAAAATTCAATACATATTATAAATAATTTGAGCCATTTTTGTGATATTGAAATTTTGCCTTAAACCAAAATCCGTCTTTTTCAAAACTAGAATTTTTGAAATGGAAAATCATTTTCTCCAAAACTCATGTAAATACAAAAACATGATATTGAAACAACTTTGTAGCATATTGTTTATGGATGGAATCCAATATACATGAAGAATATTATATCTATGTTTTTAACATTAAGTACAAAAGTAAGTTTTGTTTAAATACAAAACTCCAAACACATGAATAGGCTTTTCAAAATAAGTTTTTCTAAGTATATGAAGTATAGATATATATGGATTAAATCTAAAATACATTAAAACTTGTAAACTTATTTTGATTCTATCTATTCATGAAAATCATATATTTGAACTAGGAATCCAAAACCGGATAAACTGAAAACAAAACATGATACTTTAAACTTGTGTGTGTATTGTGAACTTGAGCATATCAACACTATCTAATCTTTACAATGATTTAAACATAATCTTAAACTAAACAAACTAAGGTCTTCTTGTAGAACTCCGTCTCCAAGTCGACTCGATCCAAACACGATCAACGAGCTTGACTCCAGCCGAGTGGCAGATGCGATCTTGACGCGCGAGCTCTTAAATCACCATGTGAAAGCTCCAAAACACCTTTATTAAAGCTAATCACCTACTAATATCTTTATTAAATATCTGAAACTAAATATCATAAGATTATTAGTAGACAATAGCTACATGAGTTAATCATCATTAAAACTAGAGTGAAAGGCCTTTATGCCAACATGGGTCTCAAAGGCTTAGACTTCTTCTAGGCTTTAAAAATCCCCAAATAAATTAGAGTCTTGGGCTTTTTCTTCACCTCATGCCATGGACTTAGAAACACACAAGAAAGTCATTATTTAGCAGAATTTTATATAGAATAAGTGTGAAAATGTGGTATGAAATATGCAAATATAGAGACCTATCACTAAGTTTAGGAATGAAAAAATTAAATTTTCCTATAACTTAAAGATTACTTGAACTCTTATAATAATACATCAAATATTTTCTCTCCTTTTCAAAATATTTTTCAAAAATACTAACACTTTGTTTCTCTTTCTTTGTGCACTTTGTGGGTGTAATCCACTGAAATTGTCCCGAAACAAAACTCATTCTCTAGGAGTAACCTAGAGATTTAATGGCTTATTACACATGCTAAGTGCAACCGTGATTCTTACGAAAGTGAGTTGGAATAGGTAAGTTTTGTTTCACTTTTTATTTGTTTTGCTCGAGAACGAGCAAAAGATAGGTGTGGGGGTATGATCGGTTACTGATATTGCATATTTATCATCGCATTCCTATATTTATGATATAATAAACACTGTTCTTAAAAGAATTTCTGTCTAAGTTAATGCAGGCCTTTACCAAGGGAGAAGGAAGAGAAAACAAGCTCAAAGCTCATCTAAATTCTATTTAATTCAGACTTAGTTCAAATCAAGGATCTCAGAGCAAATCAAAGAAGATAAAATAATTTGAAAAACAGTTAAATCAAATATTTACAAATCAAGTTAGTTAAAGCTATAGATCAACAGTGATATCGTCAGAATCCAGAAACCAAATCATAAAATCAGTCAGATAAATGGATGAAACAAAGTGAGGGAATGATCTGCTCCCAGGCTGTGGCCATCTGGCCATATCCTTGCCGCAGATCCGCGGCCAAAACCGCGGATCTGCTGCTCGGTTTCAATATCTGGGAGAGCATTTGCTCCGCATATATGTTCACTCCTCTCACCTTTCCATTTCACCCATAAGTACTGCATTTTCGAAGGCAAAAAGGGGACGATTAGGTAGAGAAGGATTCTTAGGCTAGTTTTCATTCTAGTTTAGTATATGTTTTCATTTTTATGTAATTTTTATTTTTTGTAAACATAGACTAGACAGAAATTCATTTAAGTAAAAGAGAGATTTATGTTGAGATTGACACCGATGTAACCTTCCGCCTTTCTTTCGTCGTTTTTCTATGTAATCAAAAGGTACAGATTTTTATGCTCTTCTTTATTTTCTTATTCTTTTTTTCTTTTACTTTTCCTCTTTTGGTACTAATTGCAATCCAAGTGAGTCTTAAAGTATCGAAAGAGCCTTGCCTTTGTGTGTGCCACTAATAGCTCATGATGATGGATTGTAGTCTCAGTCTGTATCATTTCATACTTGTGTCATCTTGATGATGTAATATGGAAGAGACTGGAATCAACCTTTATGGGCTATACGTTGATCATCTCCACTTCAAGGTAACACCGCCGTTAAAAATTCAAGGTAAGCATTTGGTCAAAAGGAGGTAAGTATTTCTTTTTAGTTTTCTTCTTTTGTTTTAATCTTTTAGTTTAAATTACTTCCAATCACCAACTCTTTTTTTTTTACTATTTTCATTTGTTTTTTTAACTAAGTTTTCTAAATTTTCAAAATCTCCATCTCCTTCTATCTACCACTTTCACAAATTAACTTAGCTTCTTCCTCTTTTCTTTCTAAATAACAAAAAGGCTTTTAACTATTTTAAGTGAATTAAAAGAGAACTTACATCACGTTTCCATCGCAAGTCCCTCTTTGTGGATCACGACCCGCATAGCCACTTGCTACCGCGGTAGAATTGAAAACCTTACACCATTTCTAAACTTCTGTATTTTTGTGCAGGTCTGAACTTAAGCAGTCAGAATTTAATTTATGTTTTTAGATTTTAAAATATAGTCAAAACCTCAATTTTATCAATCCAATTGGCCAGTAAGGTGTAACTCAGATGAGAGATTTTCGAACTTTTTGTGTTCCTTAATTACAGAATCACGCACAGTATCCTTTCTTACTTAAACACCAACTACACAAAATTTTGGGGCAAAGATTTTCCCTTTAATTTTCTAATTCGAAATTATATCAATAATAATTTCTAGAAGTATATTCCAATTTGTAAAACTAATTTAGCAAATTAATTTACTTCTAAATTTCTAATCAATAAGTCCAATTAAACGCAGAAATAAACTAGCAGGAAATAATATAACAACTGACTTGCAAGATTCAAGACAAACAATAGTTAGAATAAATAGCAAGAAATTAGATAATTCTACTTAGCCAAATTTGTTGTAAGAAGCGGTTAATTAACTAATACATGTATGTAAAATCTAGCAATAAGGGTTTATTATATTTTTTTAATGAGACAAGATCTAAAATAATATAATTTTCTTGTAAATAATTTTTCTTTTGCAACAAAAATAATTAAATAAGATATTATAATGAAATAATTAAATAAAAATTTTGAAGTGGAAAGGATAATGTTATGTAAAGATTTTCTGAGATCTTGTATTGCAAGATTTGGTTTTGTAAGAAATAGAACAAATGAATATTACTTTGCAAGAACTTGTAAAAGATAAATTTGTTAGGATGCAAATTTTTCTTTTAAGCTTTTAAATAATTATCTTTTATTTGCAAGAACAATTCTCTAATTGCATATAATTCTAATGTATGAAACATATAGTAACTATATTACATGAATTAAGTATTGCATTAAAAGGTTTAATTAAATTGCATGAAATAATTTTATAAGTTCAATTGCAATAAATTATCGAAATATAATAGTCTTTCTTCTAGATTGTAGGATATATAATAGTATATTTTTAAATTTAAAATATGCAACATATTAATTTAATAAATCTTTTGATCAAACTTATTTACTTGTCATAAACATGCAATTAATGTAAAAGTAACTAAAAAAAAATTGCTGGACTGGGATGGCGTAGTTGTGTAAAAGTTCTTCCCTAGAAGAAAGATGGTCGTTTTCTTGCCCGGACCTTGAAGTGACCTTCTCTCCTAAGAGTAAAAACTCTCCCGATAAACCATCAGCACCCAGCTCAGGATGGTGCACTAGGCCTCTGCACAGATGGTAACACGGAAAGTGGGGAAGACGAACGACGCTGGTTAACTTTCTAGTGTCAATGAACTTTGAAGACTTTCAGGTAGGAATTGTGCTCGAATTCACGAACACGACACTCGAATCTACAAGCAATTTACTCAAATCCACAAGTAAGAGATTACAACTCGACTCCACGAGCAATTTGGAGAAAAACTCAAAGTTTAGTAATTAATATTCGATGCAAAAAGAAAGAGCACAAGGACCTATTTATAGACTTACAATGATTACTACTCCTACGAGAAAACTATAATCTATGTCTGAAAGAAAATAAAAAGAATTAAAAGAGTCCTAATCTATATAGGTAATCTAAATTTAAAATAAAGAAAAATGCAATTAATTTAAAAGAGTCCTAATCTATCTAGATAAACTAAATTCAAAATAAAGAAACAGAAAATCAGTTAGAAACTAATTTGGAACAAAAATAGAATTCCTAAATTAACTCAGACTTGGGTTGATACGCATCAAAGTTGGCTTACTACATCAGTCTCTCTCTTTCCAAAAGAATTCGTCCTCAAGTTTCAATCAGTAGAACCATAAACGATGCCATCTTTAGCATATTTAGCTTGAGAAAAAAGTGTGATCCCAAAATCTTGATTCACCTCGACGATCTTCATCAAACTCCATATGACTCAATGTGAGATCATACTTTTGTTGCATCCATGTACCAATAGTAGGTGATATGAACTTGATGAATTGAAAACTTTATGAATAGATGTACCTTCATACTTAATGTCTCTCATGGGTGATAATCCTTCCATAAGCTCGTCATGAACAATTTTTTTGAACTCCTCCAATGATGGTTATATCTTCTCGAGAATTTCAGTAGTTGGAGAAACTTCTTCTGCAATACTTTGCTCTATTTTCTATGGATCCATGAAGAACTCGCCCTGATTGCCTATGGGCATGAAAGTTTGCTTCTCTTTTTTCAGATTAGGAATAGGCGGCATAGGCTGCAAGATTTCATTGAGAGATTGTGCGTGGCTGATAGTCGCTTGAAGGTTTGACGAATCTCCATTGGTTAATTGCTCTTCAATTGGTGGTTATTAATGTGGCTCTACAATCTCGTTTGATTGATAAAATCTCATGTACGGTCGGATCGATTCTCCATCCTTTCTTCCTCCAAAGCAAGACTACGGGCTTGTAGAAGTTTTTTCATCTGTTTTCACATTCTTATAGGTCGCTTGCCTTGATATATACGGATATTTTGAAATTGATTCCAACATACTGATGTCCTTCCTTTAAGTTTATAAGGCTCAAACTCGACATGATATTTTATGGGAATATAATCTTTGTCAAACAACTTATCAACTCCTTGATTCAAAGTAAGGTTGAGTCAACATTATGACCCCACCAAAATAAGGAATAGAATTAGAATGCTCATCAAAATTTGAAATTCTCCCCCTTGGTCACGATAGAATTAGGAAGCGTGTTCCTCATATTAGGGTTAGAAAACCCGCCTCTCCGATAAGTGCTAGGATTAGCGAATCCCCTACGCTTACCATAGGCCATCCTTTTTATCTTCATAATCATCACTGTATTGATAGGTTTGATAGGACAATTCCTCTTCGTAGAAAAATTCACACAATTAGGATGTTGTAGAGGATACCTTGGTGGTGGATGATGTGGTGGTGATCGATGTGATAGTGATCGATGTGATGGCGGTTGATAGATTGACGATAATATCCACTTCGGTACGTGCCATCAGCCAGACTTCGATCATTAATCCTAAGAGACATCCTTTTGATGGTGTTATCCCTCCTTCGAGCAGTGTCCATCCTTATAAAAAAGCTCTGCAATTCATCATTGTCTCCTGTCACCATCGAAAGTAGTAGTAACTCTGATATCACTTGAAGCGGGAAGCGGGGAAGACAAATGACGCCGACTAGAGCTCGTTCTAGCGCCAACGAACCCTGAAGACTTTCAGATAGGAATTATGCTCGAATCCACAAACACGGCACTCGAATCCACGAGCGATTTACTCGAATCCACGAGGAAGAGATAACAACTTGAATCCACGAACAATTTGGAGAAAAACTCAAAGGTTATTAATCAAAATTCGATGCCAAAAGAAAGAGTACAAGGGCATATTTATAGGCTTACAATGAGTACCACGCCTAATAGAAAACTATAACATATTTCTAAAAGAAAATAAAAAGAATTAAAAGAGTCCTAATCTATATAGGTAATCTAAATTCAAAAATAAAGAAAGATACAATTAATTTAAAAGATTTCTAATCTATCTAGGTGATCTAAATTCAAAATAAAAAACAGAAAATCAATTAGAAACTCATTTGAACCTAAACGGAATTTCTAAATTAACTCAGACTGGGGCTGATACGCGTCTGACTTAGCTTCCTACATCAGACAAGATTTGTTGCCTGGAAGTGAAAAGAAACTTTGAGAAATCATGAATATTTGAATAATAAGATCACAATTTTTTAATAAATTTTTGTAAGAAATACGAGGGAGAAAGAGAGGGAGAATGTCAGTGTAGTTATTTCATGTATTAAAGGTGGACGAGATAGGTCAGTATTTATAGTATTCGAACACCCTACAATTGTAACTGCCCTCGTGAGGATCATGCGCACGTTCAAGTTGTTACAACAACTTTGTTGTAACAGTCTAGAGATCGTGCAGATCCGATCCAATTTGAACAGTCAAAACCCGAATCTTAACAGAATTTTAAATAAAATAGTAATAGATAAAATTAAAACAAAAATATAGCAGGGCTCTGCAGGTCATGGGCGCGCGCCACCGGAACCCGAACCCTGCCCGGCCCGGTTCGGCTGCGCGCGCGCGCATGTGGTGAATGTGGCATGACCCAACTAATCATAAAAATAAAATTGGTAAGAGTTAATATATATACTACTCAATCTTACATCTTCCATCTGATGTAAGACTAAAACTAAAACTAAATGGGAGAAAACTCACATTTTTCCTCCAAAATCAAAACCACATCCAACATGAATTACCAGATGTTTCAGATACAAAACCAAAGAGTGAGTAATCCATGTTCACTTCTTTTGGCACTTTTTATCGTGAATAATGAGTAATGGCTCCTGTACTGCATCAATATTTTTCGAACCACAAAGAGTTTTTCCCCTTAGCTACAAAGAAAAAGTAAAAACAAGTTTATTGGAAATCGACTTATTGTTTTGTTACACCGTGATATAACTTGTATAAGATCTCAGACAAACACCAAACACATGTTTAAATGTAATTTCTCAAGCGAACTTCGACTCCTAGCTAGATACATTCAATTTTGCAATTCAACTTACCAATATTGTGTTAAACAAGCCATAGATCTAAAATAGTGCCGAGACCTGACTCAATAGTTATGAAACACGAGATTGAAAGTTTAAGATCAGGCCACAACCTTTATTTTTTTTTTTCTTTTTAGAAAAAGAGCAAGCGGACCTGAGCCCTTAACCCCTAGATGGGGCAACAAAGCCTTATCCTCGGCACGGCGACGAGCCTCACTGCCCTCGGTGCAGTGAGCCCGTACACATCGCTCATGTCGAGCTCGCCCGGCCTCATCCCCTCCGGCAACTTCCAATGGAAGCAGTGAAGGAGGTGGGCCAACGACAATTCGAGCGAATACAACCCCAGTTGCATCCCCGGGCACGACCTCCGCCCCGAACCAAACGGGAGAAACTCAAAGTAATTCCCTTTGAAGTCAATTTCCGCCTCACTTCCCCCAGTTCCGAACCTAGACGGCTGGAACGTGTCGGGCTTGGTCCAAACTGACTTGTCCCGGCCAATTGCCCAGACATTGACCGACATTCGGGTTCGTGCGGGGATGAAGTAGCCGGCGAGCTCTCCGTCCTCGGTCGCCTCGTGGAAGAGTAATGGAATTGGAGGGTGGAGGCGAAGTGTTTCCTTCACGACGCATTTGAGATACGGGAGGTCGTGGAGGTCACTTTCGACGACTTTCCGGCCGAGCCCGACTACTTGGGCTAGCTCATGTTGCACTTTGTTGAGCTCGTCCGGGCTCTTCAGGAGCTCGGCCATGGCCCATTCCATCACTGACGCTACTGTCTCCGTGCCCCCAAACATCACATCCTGTAGCAATTCAATTCATCAAATGCAAGGGCCGTATTCAAAATTTGATTTTTAATTCAGGTCAAATTTTTAGAAGTAATTAAAGTTTGATCATTAATTAATTTCTATTATAAAATGATGAAATAAGACACAGTTACTTGCTTAAAGCGGTACAATTACACAAAGAATAAAGAGAAGATGTCATGAAGAAGATTTTTTTTTTTTTTTTTAATTTAAAGGAAAAGGTGGAGTCTCTCTTTTCTTTTCTTTTTTACCTTTCCTCCCTTTTCATTTATTTATTTACTACTACTAATATTATTATTACTAACACTACTTAGTCTTGCTTTCCACTTGGCAATGCATCTCTAGGTTTTCCCAGTTGTATTAGAGCCAGAGTGAAAGCAACTAGACTCCTACAAGATTGAGCTCGAATTTGTTTAATTAAATTTCTTGAGTCTAAACCCAGTCCATTTATATATAGACCAGTTAACCATTCCAAAATATATCCAAACATACAATGTAAACAAATTCAGTGTAATATATACTTGTAAAATTTACCAACTAATAAACAATTAAAAGAGAAAAAAATCAAGTGTTTACTATACATAACTTTGAAATTTATTAATAAAAAACATATGTATTATTTAATCAGATTTTATTCATTTCACTGTGGAGAGATGCAGTGGGTAAATTCCTAAGGAATAAATCCATGCACCAAAATAAGGGAAATAGATAGTTAAATCAAAATCACAGTAAGCACAAATACACAGAACTTACGTGAAAACCCGAGATGAGAAAAATCACGGGGGGAGAGAGAGGAAAATTTCACTATAACAATGGTAATTATAGGTGGGCTTTTCAAGTGTGCTAGGGTTTATGGATTTCGATTTTGACCCCTTTCTCATTGGAAGGGATTTGTTATTTATACATATATGTCAAACAGATAAGATTATGGAGTCATGCTCAGCTTGAATACTTAAAATCCTTATCTTGATGGCAGTTAAGCTGAACATCCCCATTTGAATCGAAACAGGGTAGAGTCTAACTCTATCTGGTAGTCTACGCCTTGCTGTAAATAAGAACGAATTGCTCCCGAGAGGTAACTGTCCCGTTTGAATGAGAATTGGGCTTTAGAGGTGAAGATCCCTTGTAGCTGGATTTACCTCTTCTTCTAATTACCCGAGCCGCTTGGAGTTCAAACTGAATGAAGACTCTGCATTAGGTGTTCTGAAGGTGGCCACACGTCGCGCATCCCTTGGGGCTGGATCGACACGTGTCACGATCTCAGACGGGTCAAAAAGTGACTATTATAGATGCCCCCTCTACTCCCTTCTCTTTGGAGGAGGTCAGGAACTCTTTCTCGGGACTATAAGTCCCCGGGGACTCTGACGGAGAGAGGGGAGCAGAAATGATGTAAGGTCTGAAGTTGACTTGGGTCGATTTGCTGTCGTTTCATTATGTTTTGTTGTGGTGCGCCTGGCTCTGCAGGCTGGCAGAGTCTTAAATAAACGTCCCATCTATTACGGAGTTGATAAAGTAATCATCACTTATGAATTCGAGCAATTTTAAAGGAAGGCATGGTGTATCTGGGGCGATAGTTCGAGTCCCTTAATCTATGACACGCGTAGGGTCTCTAGTCGAGCAACGCTTCGTTTTCCTTTGGGATCGGAGCCTGAGCGATTGACGCTTGGCTTCTTCTCCCTATAAATAGAGTGAAACTCCTCAGGAGAGATCTGAACTGCTTCCTAAAAGTTTCTTGTTGGCCAAAGGCCTTTCACCCTAGTTTTGATGATGATTAACTCATGTAGTTATATGTACTAATAATCTTGTGATTTTAGTTTCAGATCATAAATCAAGTTATTAGTTGGTGATTAGCTTCAACAAGATGATTTGGAAGCTTTCACTTGTTGATTCAAGAGCCCGAGCGTCAAAGATCATATATAGCACTTGCTCGGGGATCAAGGAGTTTTGGATCGAGTCGGCTTGGAGTTTGCGCTCTACAAGAAGACTTCGGTACCATAGTTTAGTTTTGTGTTTAAATCCAAATTGTAAAGATTAGAATAGTATGATAATGCTCAAGTTCACAACACACACGTTTCATGTTTTGAATATTGGTTTTCAGTTTTTCGATTTTAGGTTTAACCGATCTTGGTTTTCATGAATAGATAGATCAAAATAAGTTTACATGGTTTAATGTATATATGATTTGTTCTATATACATGCATGCTTTAATTTCCTAGACAAACTTAGTTTTGACTTACTTATTCATGTGTTTTACGTTTTGTATTCTTTTAACAAAACATATTTTGGAATTATTGTCAAAAACATGGATATACATATTTTCATGTATATTGAATTTCTATCCATATGCATCATGCTTCAAAGTGTTTAAATATCATGTTTTTGTATTTGGAAGAGTTTTGGACAAAACGTATTTTCTATTCAAAATCCTAGTTTTAGAAAATACAGTTTTTGGTTTTTGGTAAAAATGATTAGACACAAAATAGTTCATAATAATTGATATTTGAGCTAAACTTTTTACCACATGTTTATATATCAATGCAAAATGATGAAACTATTTTTGGTGATTTTTAGAAGTATTAAAAGAATTTTTAAACATGTTTTTAACCCAGTTTTCTGTTCCAGGCTTCACCAGTCGACTAGTCTTCTGACCAAGTAGACTTGGCTGAAGTCGGTCGACCGGGTCGGTCGACCGACGTGCACAGATTTGTGCACGTTTGGCAGACTTGGGACGGTCGACCGTCCGGGTCGACCGGGTCAGAGAGCAGAGCTCTCTGTTTGTTTGGGTCGACGGGGCGGTCGACCGGTAGCTGACAACGGGCAAAATTTGACCGTTGGACGGTCGACCGGCCGGTCAACCGGCAGTGCATTTCTGGCTTTTTCTGCTGCCAAGGGGTATATTTATCTGGGGTCTATAAATACCCCATTTGTGAGAGTTTTTCTAAAAGATTTTTTGTACGAATTTTTCCTTACTCTCTGGTGTTTTCACAGCAATTAAAAGAAGTTTTTGGATTCAAATTGAACAATCTATTTGGTGTTTGTGCTAGGGTTTGGAATTTCAAAGAAAAGGGTTTTTGGGAAAAGATTTTGATTCATCTTCAATATCTTGGTTTCAGTTTTTCCCAAAGATTTTCTTTGTGATTTTTGATTTCCATCCCATTGGTTTTCTCCACACTTGAGCTAAAATCTACTATCTCTTCTATAGGATTTTTGTGTGGGAGAAAGAAATTGTTTGTGGTTGTTGTTTAGACCACCAAGTTAAAAACCCAATCTTTGTTTGGCTTTGTGCCTTGGGTTGTATCCCTCAAGTTGTGAGGTGATCCTTGTGTTTGCTTTGTGCTAATCCCTCGGGTTGTGAGGTGATTGTTTGTTGGATTGGAGCTTGCCTCAAGGAGGAGGTTGTGGTTGTAAAGAGAGGAGTTGGGTACTCCTTGTGAGAGTTCTTTGTGGACTAGCTAGTGGATTAGAAATCCTTCGTGTGTCGAAGGCGGGGATGTAGAGCTGGGTCTCGAACCTCGAAACATATCTTGTTGTTTGCGCTTGATCCATTGACTCTCTCTATCTCTCTTTACTTTGTGCCTTGCAAATATTCATATTGTGCATTCATAATTGCTTGGCTTGGTTGTGTGTGCATTATTTGTTGATTGCACTTGAGTGTATTGAATTAAGTTTTTAAATTTCGCATTGAGTTCACTAGATTAGCATAATCACCTATTCACCCCCCTCTAGGTGATCTTTCTATTGGTATCAGAGCTAGTACTCCTGATATTTAGGTTTAACCACCTATGAGTGAGATCTTGGTTGGCTAATCTTCACTTGCATTGTTCATTTGCACTCATGGATAGCCCTCCTATGTTTGACCATATTAGACTTGATGTTTGGAAGGCCAATATGAGTAGCCATTTGAAAAGACTAGGACATCTAGTTTATCAAGCCTCCACTATGGAATCCTTCCCTAATAGTAGCAAGCATAAAAAGGCTAATGCATTAGCACTTAGAACACTTAGAGCATCTCTTAGTGAACATCTTTTACCGGTGTTTGACCAATATGACTCGGCTTTTGCAGTTTGGAGCTTATTGACGTCTCCCGAGCTTCCAAGGATTATCAACAAGATGAGGAGATCTATGAGAGAAAAGTCTGAAGAGCGTTGTCTCATGGTCCAAGGGAATAACTCCCTTGAGGTACAATCGGATTCTCAATTAGATAATAGCTCTAGTTCCTGTTGCCATGGTTGTTTTGAAGTTCAAACAATGAATTTGGAACTTGCTCAAAAGCTTGAAAATTTATTGAAAAAACACAATCTTTTGAAAGAGGACAACCTTGTTTTGAAAAATGAATTAAAGGATTTGTGTTCTAATTTTGAATCGATTTTGCAAGAGAAGGAAGAGATCACTAGTGAACGTGACTCACTAAGATCTCAACTAGACCTTGCCCTTGATGAGATTGAGATTTTGAAAAACAAAAGTAATTGTAATGATGTTGTGAAAAACAATGAGGTTTTATCTTCTAAATTGGATTTTGTTTTAAAAGATAACCTTGTTTTGAAAAATAAAATTGATTCTATTACAAAAGAATTGAATTTTGTTTTTAAAGAAAAATGAATCTTTAAAAATTGATATTGATTCTCATGTGTGCCATGCTAGTATAGCTTCTTCTTCTTGCACACCTATTGCATGCTCTACTTTATCTTCCACTATTGAAAATGATATAAATATTTTGAAGAAAAGTGTTGAATGTTTGGGCTCCACTTTGAGCCAATGCACATTGAATCATTCACGTTTGGAAACCTTGGTTCGCAAGAAACAAGGTTCATCTTTGCATGCACACCCATCACGGCATACACGTGCTTTTCACGGACACAACCATAACATGTATGCTCATGTGTACACATGTACACATTGTGGTCGAAAAGGCCATCTTGCTAGATTTTGTTATGATCGTGTTTATCATGAAAATTTAGCAACTAATTTTATTTGGATTAGAAAAGAAACTAACCCCTATGGACCCAAAAGAAAATGGGTACCAAAAACCACCTCCTTGACTTTTGATGTAGGTGGGAGCTCTCGCATCACGTGAGAGTATTGGTGCCTTGAGGTGGATGCGTTCTAAGCTAAAAGAGAACTATTTGGATGCTTCACTTTCAAGGGGATTTGGTGGGAGGACCACCTTGGTTTGGAGAACTAGAGATGCACCTTCATCGGTTTTGGTATCATTCTCTAACTCCCATTTTTATTTGCATGCTTTTCAGGTTCATCTATTCATAGCATGTCTTGTTTCATTGTTGATTATGCTTATGTCATGTTGATTAGATCAGTGTTATACATGTTTAGTTACTTGAGCACCCATGTTTTATATAGATCTATATTTAGTGTTCTCACCTTATTTAAACTAACATGTATGCCCTAGATCTAATGCACATGCATATGCATTATGACCATTTGGATGTTTATGATGTTTATGATTTTCATTTTGTTGAATCATGTTTTATTGTTTCATGATTAGTATGATATTTGCCATGTTATTAGACTTATGCTTTGCATGATTAATTGTTGAGACACCCATGTTAGTATGGACCCATATTTTGTGTTCTCTTTATGTTTTAGCTATCATGTTAATCATAGATCTAATGCACATGTCTTTGTCATACTAATCATATGGTTGACTATGACTTTTTGTTTTAATAATTCCTGTTTTGATTATTATGTTTATCTTGTTGGGTTATGATTCCCGTTTTATGCTTAATGATTTGATTACTTGTTTAGATGTTAGTTTTCATTAAGACTAGAATTTATACTTGCACATGTAGTGGGACACAAATAAATCTTTATATATGTTTGTGCTTGGATGCTAATTTGTACCCATTAAATGTGCTAGTATAGCCTAGTTTTGATGATCATGTATTTTAAACTTGTATTCCTATTTTTGGATTTGTTTATGTGTATGAGTTTTCATCTCATGTATATGTTTATTTTGCCAAACCTTAAGATATACATGTATACTCTTTGAGTCATTTGCCTTTCATGCAAATCTATATATATGGACTCAATTGTATTTAGGGATATGTATGTATACTTATTGTGTTGACAATTCATACATATACCTTGAAATGAAATTAGTTTTGGTGAAAATTTAGTTTTTCTTGATTTCGTGTTTATTTGTTTAACTTCATGTATATGTCCATCTTGTCCAAACTATCATTTATACATATACATCCTTAAGCCACATGCCTTCATGCATATACTTTTGTGGACTCATTATGTTTAGGATATGTATGTATACTTTAGTTTGTATATGACATACATATGCCTTGAAGTTTAAATCGTTTTGATGATTTTCATGTTTTTAGGTAATTTCTATTGGTAATGAAAATCTAATTTTTCATGTTTTCAAGGAATTTCATATGAGCTTAATTGAATATTTTCATGTTGATATGTGTCACACTTTACTTGTACACTCACTTTATTAGTTTACTCATGATTTGTTTTCATGAGACTATGATATGGGCTTTATGGACTTTGAGTGTTTAGTGATCATTTGATTTACATGTGTTTCATGAAAAACAATTTTGTTTTATTCCTTACTTGAAGGATTTCGTACTAGTTTTAAAAGTTTTTCCTATAACTAGTTCGTATTCTTCACTATGGTAGAGATTTTCAAACATACTACATTTTCAAATCTATTTTTGAAAACCCCTACCTTCAATGGGAGGATGGATGGGAGATCATGTTCATGCATGCTTTATAATGAAAATCATTTAAAACTTGAACCATGATTAGGAGGTATAGTAATATGAGATATACATTTGATCTTATTGTTATTTCAATTGGTATCATTGAATTCTTTCAACTGGTATCAATCTTGACATTTATTGTATACTCATATATTTTGTACGTATGTATGCTTTCAATTCCAAAAAATATCAATTTCTATGGTATTTATTTTCATACATATATATATTAGTTTCATTTTTTTTAACAATGCATAGGCTTGTTAAAATAAAAGTGAACATTGTTTTAGTTGGTATTTTATAAAGGGGGAGAAAATTTGATTTTGTCTTTCAATTGGTATTTGATTCCACTCCCTTACTTTATGATTGAAAATTTCAAATTGGTATCATATGTTCAAAATGAAAAATATTTACAATTGGTATCAAAATATTTGTATTTTAGACGTTCAAAATTCATTATGTTCAAATGGTATCAAGATTTTCATATGTTTTTGTTTAAAATTGGTATCAATATTTTTTTTGTTTCTTTTCAATTGGTATCAAGATGCTATTCTTTGACATATTTTCAATTGGTACCTTAATTGATTGACACCTCTAATTGACTTTGTTTTTGTTTTAGACAAAAAGGGAAAATATTTTTTTTAATTCATTGTTTCGAACAAAAAGGGGGAGAAATATTTATTGATTTTTCAATTGATTTGGTTTTCTTTTACCCCTTATTGAAGATTGATTCCTTGTATTAAAAAGAAGAAGATTTTGTTTTGTTTTGGTTTTTACCCTTTGTTGATGATTGATAAAAAGGGGGAGAAGAATTTGGGTTTATATATGCATGTTTTTGTTTTGCATATATTAAGTTTAATTTAGTTTAATTTTAATTGGTATCTAAAGCATGTTTTGTAATTGGATGTTTTGTAATTGGTATCTAGAGTGTAATTAGTATCTAGAGCATGTTTTGTTTTAAATATTTCATTGGAATTGGTGTTTTGTTTTAAACATTTCATTGGTATTGGTATCTAGAGCATGTTTTGTTTTAAACATTTCATTGGTATCTAGAACCCTTTATTGTTTATGCATAGATATGCATGTTTCATGTTTAAGAGCCTTCATTGCATATTCATTATGTTTATTTGGTTATGCATGAGTTAAGGGGGAGCTTCTTTGAAGCTTAACTTTAATCCATGCATATATAACTCCATGAGTTTTGTCATCATCAAAAAGGGGGAGATTGTTGGCCCAAAGGTCTTTCACCCTAGTTTAGATGATGATTAACTCATGTAGTTATATGTACTAATAATCTTGTGATTTTAGTTTCAGATCATAAATCAAGTTATTAGTTGGTGATTAGCTTCAACAAGATGATTTGGAAGCTTTCACTTGTTGATTCAAGAGCCCGAGCGTCAAAGATCATATATAGCACTTGCTCGGTAGATCAAGGAGTTTTGGATCGAGTCGGTGAGCCCGAGCGTCAAAGATCATATATAGCACTTGCTCGGTGGATCAAGGAGTTTTGGATCGAGTCGGCTTGGAGTTTGCGCTCTACAAGAAGACTTCGGTACCATAATTTAGTTTTGTGTTTAGATCCAAATTGTAAAGATTAGAATAGTATGATAATGCTCAAGTTCACAACACACACGTTTCATGTTTTGAATATTGGTTTTCAGTTTTTCGGTTTTAGGTTTAACCGATCTTGGTTTTTATGAATAGATAGATCAAAACAAGTTTACATGGTTTAATATATATATATGATTTGTTCTATATACATGCATGCTTTAATTTCCTAGACAAACTTAGTTTTGACTTACTTATTCATGGTTTTATGTTTTGGTATTCTTTTAACAAAACATATTTTGGAATTATTGTCAAAAACATGGATATACATATGTTCATGTATATTGGATTTCTATCCATATGCATCATGCTTCAAAGTGTTTAAATATCATGTTTTTGTATTTGGAAGAGTTTTGGACAAAACGTATTTTCTATTCAAAATCCTAGTTTTAGAAAATACAGTTTTTGGTTTTTGGTAAAAATGATTAGACACAAAAATAGTTCATAATGATTGATATTTGAGCTAAACTTTTTACCACATGTTTATATATCAATGCAAAATGATGAAACTATTTTTGGTGATTTTTAGAAGTATTAAAAGAATTTTTAAACATGTTTTTAACCCAGTTTTCTGTTCCAGGCTTCACCAGTCGACTAGTCTTCTGATCAAGTCGACTTGGCTGAAGTCGGTCGACCGGGTCGGTCGACCGACGTGCACAGATTTGTGCACGTTTGGCAGACTTGGGACGGTCGACCGTCCGGGTCAACCGGGTCAGAGAGCAGAGCTCTCTGTTTGTTTGGGTCGACGGGGGCGGTCGACCGGTAGCTGACAACGGGCAAAATTTGACCGTTGGACGGTTGACCGGCCGGTCGACCGGCAGTGCATTTCTGGCTTTTTCTGCTGCCAACGGCTATATTTTTCTGGGGTCTATAAATACCCTATTTGTGAGAGTTTTTCTAAAAGATTTTTTGTGCGAATTTTTCCTTACTCTCTGGTGTTTTCACAGCAATCAAAAGAAGTTTTTGGATTCAAATTGAACAATCTATTTGGTGTTTGTGCTAGGTTTGGAATTTCAAAGAAAAGGGTTTTTGGGAAAAAGATTTTGATTCATCTTCAATATCTTGGTTTCAGTTTTTCCCAAGGATTTTCTTTGTGATTTTTGATTTCCATCCCATTGGTTTTCTCCACACTTGAGCTAAAATCTACTATCTCTTCTATAGGATTTTTGTGTGGGAGAAAGAAATTGTTTGTGGTTGTTGTTTAGACCACCAAGTTAAAAACCCAATCTTTATTTGGCTTTGTGCCTTGGGTTGTATCCCTCAAGTTGTGAGGTGATCCTTGTGTTTGCTTTGTACTAATCCCTCGGGTTGTGAGGTGATTGTTTTGTTGGATTGGAGCTTGCCTCAAGGAGGAGGTTGTGGTTGTAAAGAGAGGAGTTGGGTACTCCTTGTGAGAGTTCTTTGTGGACTAGCTAGTGGATTAGAAATCCTTCGTGTGTCGAAGGCGGGGATGTAGAGCTGGGTGCTCGAACCTCGAAACATATCTTGTTGTTTGCGCTTGATCCATTGACTCTCTCTCTCTATCTCTCTCTTTACTTTGTGCCTTGCAAATATTCATATTGTGCATTCATATTGCTTGGCTTGGTTGTGTATGCATCATTTGTTGATTGCACTTGAGTGTATTGCATTAAGTTTTTAAATTCCGCATTGAGTTCACTAGATTAGCATAATCACCTATTCACCCCCCTCTAGGTGATCTTTCATTTCTTACTGTCAAAAGTGTTTTTCTATTCTATGAGTGGTATGTCTCCTTCGTTCTTCATTCGGTGGAGGAAGGAGAGGGAGAGGGTGGTGATGTCTATTGCACACCTGATGTTCAGGAGTCCATTTGTCAAGAAGTTTCAGCTTTTGCAATGGGCTCGTCAAGAAGTTTCAGCTCTTGCGATGAGGCCTACCTGTGGGGATGGACAGGAAATGATCTATCTTTTGCTTGGCTGCACGTCTGGCCTTTCGTCGAAGCAGACTGGGCAGAAGTTTGGGTTTGACAGCGAACATAGAGTAGGGAGCATAAGGACATTCGATGTCGGCTCTGGTATAAGGGGCTGATCGTCTGTGCTCTTATGGGGTGTCGTCTCCTTGTTTGTCTCCGCTCTGAAGTTACGGTCTCAGAATCGGTATCCACCTTTGCTTTGCAGGCTTCAGTCTATAACTTGGTCGCGGTTCTCCTTACTGGTGGCTTCCTAGGAGTTCTTAATATCGCCGCTCATCTGACTCTGGTGGATTGTTTGCTTAGAAATCATCACCAGGACGTAGCTGGGGACGCGATGATGAGCGCCTCCGCTTTTTCGTTCAGGAAGAACACATTCATATAAAATCAAAACTTGTACTTGTATCACTCTTGTTAGATGTATCCACACTTTGTACTTGGATGGATGTAGCTGAAGAAAAATTCTATAATAAAGCAGAAAACTTTAACACATGTATCGTTTAGATCTTACCTTCTTTGTGATTTGACTTGTTTTTGAGTTGTTCAGGGTGCTGTCTTGGTTCTGAAGCATTTAGAATGATTTGGAATATGGTTCCCGAACGGGATTCGTTCCCCAATGGCACCTACGAATATTTACCTGAATGGGTGAAGCTTCCTGCTTCGAAGCTGTGTTGCGGATGTTGGTCCAAGTAGACTGTTGCCTCGCTAGAAGGCCATCAGGATGGGTCCTATTATAGATTGACTCTGAATGATTAATGTAGGTGAGCTTGTCTTTCAGGACATTCCCGAGAAGCAGCAGCAGGAGCTATTTTGTAGTCGTCAGGGAAGGACCTATATAGGCAGAGGATTCGCCCGGGTAGCCATCCAGGTATATCCCATTACAGGCTGACTCCGAGGGATCGACGTGCATGAGCCGCCTTCTTTTAGGAGATTCCCTGAAGGATAACCATCAGGGTGAAAACCTGTATAGGTCGTGGATCTGCTTGGGCGACCATCAGGGTTTACCCATTTGTAGGCTAGTTCCGAGGGATCGAGGTAGGTGAGCCTCCATCTCTCAAGAGACTCCCTGAAGGGTCGCCATCAGGATGTAGACCCATATAGGCCGTGGATCTATTCGGGCGGCAATCAGGGTATATCCTATTATAGGTCGTTGAATCACTTGAGTGGCCATCAAAGTGAAAATCTAACTAGACTGACTCCAAGCAGCCCTAGTGGGCAAGCATTCGTCTTTTAAGGGGCTCCCAGAGGATAGCCTCGGGAGCTACTTTTCCTTTATAGCTGTCAGGGTAGAACTGGATATAGGCTGTTGACTCATTCGAGTAGCCATCAAGGTGAAAACCTATCTAGCTGACTCTGAGTAGCCCTAGTGGACGAGACTTTGTCTTTCAGGAGCTCCCCAAAGGATAGCCGCGGGGGCTATTTTTTTCTCATAGCCGTCAGGATAGGACCCGGTATAGACTGTTGACTTACTTGATTGGCCATCAAGGTGAAAACCTATCTAGGCTTACTCCAAGCAGTCCTAGTGGGCGAGCCACTGTCTTTCAAGGGCTCCTCGAAGGATAGTTGTGGGGCTTGTTTTCCCTCATAGCCATCAAGATAGGACTCGATATAGGCTGTTGACTCACTGAGTGGCCATCAAGGTGAAAACCTGTTTAGGCTGACTCCGAGCAGGCCTCGTGGGCGAACCTCCATCTTTCAGGGGGCTCCCTAAAGGATAGTCGCGGGGCTGTTGTTTCCTCATAAGCATCAGGGTAAGACCCGATATAGGCTGTTGACTCACTCAAGTGCCATCAAAGTGAAAATCTGTCTAAGCTAACACCGAGCAACCCTAGTAGGCAAGCCTCTGCCTTTTAAGGGGCTTCCCGAGGGATAGTCACGGTGGCTGTTTTTTCCTTATAGCCGTTATGGTAGGACCTGATATAGGCTATTGACTCAATCACTCGAGTAGCCATCAAGGTGAAAACCTATCTAGGCTGACTCCGAGCAGCCCTAATGGGTGTGCCTCCGTCTTTCAGGGGGCTCCCCGAGGGATAGCCGCGGGGCTTTTTTTCCTCATAGCCATTAGGATAAGACCTGATATAGGCTGTTGACTCACTCGAGTAGCCATCAAGGTGAAAACTTGTTTAGATTGACTCCGAGCAGTCCTAATTGGCGAGCCTCTGTCTTTCAGGGGGCTCTCCGAGGATAGTCGCGGGGGCTATTTTTTCCTCATAGCCTTTAGCTGTTGAACCACACGAGCATGCTCATTGTACCTAGAGAAGATACAAAAATAAAATAGTTTGTACAATTTTATTGGATGTTATGCATTTTTACACATGGTATCGCTTCCGGTGGAAGCACATTGCTTGGTGGTGGTCGTCTCGTCCTGAGTGGTGTTAAGGAGCAAGAGTTTCAGTCGATCATTTTGGCCGAGGCCTCTCCGATCTCAGGGTCTTCCTCCGAGTCGAGGATGAACTCATCCAGAAGTCCTCATCTAACTAGATTCTCGAGGTGTCATTTGAGGGCTGAGTAATGCGTAGTGGCATGTCCCTGACTGCTATAAAACGAGCAACTTCCTACTTCCAGGGATTTTGGGTCGTGTTTGACTGTCTCAGGGAGTTTCAATCAAGACTGATGCTTGATGATGTGGAAGATCTGATCGATCGGGAGGTTCAGGGGGTAAAGGTGATGGAGTCTTGGGGGTCTTCGCCATCATGGGAAGCGTCCTCCTCGGGAGTTGGGGTCCGATGTCCCTTACGCGCTTCCTCGAGCTGTCAGCTTGAATGTTCTCAGGATCATCATGTGAAATGGCTGCTTTAGAGTACATCTTATTTAGCTTCAAATGTAGATTGGTTGGAGCTACGGGGTGTTGATTGATCTCGACGGAAGAGTCCGTCAGAATCTCCCAGGCGCCTAACTCGATGACCCGCTGCCGCGTCTCTCGCAGAACCTTTATCTACATTAGCAGCTGATGTTGACCTATGTTACTGACTCGCACTCACGTTCTACTATATCGTGATAGATGGCGACTAGTTCTCGCTCGCGATCGGCTTTCGCTCAGTGTTCGTCCAGCCATTATCGTAGGTCGATTACCATCTGGATGAGTTGCTCCTGGGAGAGGGCCGATGGATCGAGTTCATCAGGAGCGTTGATGTCGTGTCGCGTGGCTCTCCTGTGAGCCATGGCTATTGAGCGTGGGTCTTTTTTGGAGTGGTTAGGGTGTTGGATAGCGAGGGATCTCAAGGGTATAGTTTGGAATATCTTATTGAAAGTACCAAATACAGTGGGTAAATCCTAAGGAATCAATCCACGCTCCAAAATAATGGAGAGAGATAGTTAAATCAAAATCACAGCAAGCACAAACACACATAACTTACATGAAAACCTGAAATGGGAAAACCACGGAGAGAGGGGAAAATTCTACTATAACAATGGTGATTACAGGTGGGCTTCTCTAGTATGCTAGAGTTTTCGGATTCTGATTGTGATCCCTTCCTCGTTGGGAGGGATCTATTATTTATATAAGTTATGTCAAACAGATAAGGTTAGGGCTGCTCAGTTTGAATACTTAAAATCTTTATCTTGATGATGGTTGAGTTGAACATTCGGATATGAATCGAAATAGGGGAGAGTCTAACTCTATCTGGTAGTCTGTGCCTTACTGTAGATAAGAACGAATTACTCCCGAGGGATAACTGTCTTGCTTGAATGAGAATTAGGCTTTAGAGGTAGAGATCCCCTGTAATGGGATTTACCTCTCCTTCTAATTACCCGACCCACTAGAGTTCAAACTGAACGAAGACTCTGAATTAGGTGTTATGGAGGTGGCCACGGGTCGCACATCCCTTGTGGCTGGATCGACATGTGTCATGATCTCGAATGGGTCAAAAAGTGACCACTACAAGAGGTATTATAGTTCTCCATCAACATAATCTACATGGTTAATTAACAATAAATAAATTAAATTTACAGTTTGGGACATATCAAGATATCTAATATATAGAAGAAACAAGTAGCATATAGATACATGCCAACCTGCCTCTTCTGAGCATGCCACTAAATTTATGGTATAATCAGATTTGTTGAAATTAATCACACTAAAATTACGCAAACATGCTTGTTGGAATTTTGGAACTTTATTTAATTGTACTATGACCAAGGATAATGCAAGAGAAAGAACCGTAGTTTTGTATTGTGTTTGGACCACAGTTGTTTTTTCCTTTTTTTTTTTTTCTTCATGTTGTAAGATTAAGTTATGTATGGATATTTTATATATGTTGGTGCTTCTTGAAAATATTTTATAAAGTTTTTACAGGATTCTATCCGATTCATGTGTGTAAATCACACATATACAAGTATTATATGTGAGCCACTCTCGTGTCAACACGTATGTTGTATCTTTTATAGCCTCTTAAACCCGTTCTTATGTTACACGACTTTATTAAAAAAAAAAAAAAAAGAATTTGAGCAAACGTACCATGATGATACCCTTGATGTTGTCTCTACTGAGCTTTATGCTTTCCTGCCCATCACTTGTCCCCTGCGGCTCCTTCTTCCTCCCGGACCCCTCATCAAGAAACGCGATCATATCGTCGACCATGTCCACCTCCTCCGCCGAGTCGGCCTCCTTTGGGCTCGCCAGGTGCTCGTCGATAATCCGGTCGATGAACAGGTCGAGCGCTGCCCTCGCCTTCCTCGCCCTCCCATTGATCCCCCGCGGGTCCCACCATCGGAGCCACGGGAACATGTCTCCGACCCCGAACGCCCCGAACAGCCTCGAAAACTCCTGCACGATCTTCAAGAACTCACCCTGGTCGGCACCCGACCGGCCGGCCCCGAACGCGGCCCGGAACGTGACGTTGGTCATCAGCCCGAACGCGAGCCCGCCCACGTCCACCTCGGCCCCCGCCCTGGCCGCGGCCGCGATGGCGGAAACGGCAGAATCGACCTCGCAGCGCACCGAGGCCCAGGACTCGGCACGGCGGCGGCTGAATAGGCGGAGCACGCAGAGCTTGCGCATCTGCCGCCAGAAGGGCCCCGCGGGGGCGAAGGCCATGTCGGCGAGGTCGTAGGTTAGGTAGTTGATTGCGGCAGTGATGGGGCGGTTACAGAACTGGCTGTCCTGGTGGCGGAGGACGCGGCGTGCCATGTCTGGGGTGGTGACCCCGACGACGTGGAGGGAACCGAGGCGGAGGTGGCAGAGGCTGCCGTGTTGGCGGTGGAGCTCGGCGAGACCGCGGTGGGTGAGGTGGTGCATGTCCCTCATGTTGCCGATGATCGGTAGTGGGCGGGGGCCCGGCGGGAGAGGGAGGCGACCACCTCCGCGGCGCCGCCACTGCGCAAAGAGGAGGAGGAGAGAGAAGGGGAGGAGAAAGAGGAGGAGGTGGTGGAGTGCATCTTCAAACAAGAGAGCCATGGGGAGTTGTGGGAAATTTGAGCAAAGGATGGTTTAGGTTTATAGTGGAGAGTAACTAGTAATGGGGAGTGAGTTCAAATTGAAGTTTGCGTGTGTGTTTTGCCTTTTTTTGGATACAATGCAAGAGTTTGACATTTTGCATTGAATTGGTTGTAATTTCTTAGGGTCCACGATGTGTGTGAAAACCGTTAAGAAAGTGAGATAAGAAACCGTTTGAAAGTTAGAATGCAGTTGCAAGTTAGGTTATGAATAGATAAATAATTTTACAATGGATTACATGTACTAGTGAATTAAGAAATCCATGAGGTCTACCCCAAATGCTAAAGAAATATAAACGTCCAAGACTCAATTCTTTGTTATGGCTTTTGTAGAAACTAAAAAGGAAAGGGTGTGCCCAAGTGTTTTTATCTTACATGAGTTGTTGACTTTGTGTGTTTGTTTTCATGAATTTAGAATTGAGAAACATGATTTTAGATAGTCGGGGTCTCTGCAATTCTGAACAAAAATCTTTTGAGTATTAAAAATTTACCTTCTAACTAGATTTTAGATAGTACAAAATTTCTCTATCAATTATGTTCTTCTTTATTTTGCTTCACTCCTCTCTTTCTTCATTGTTGTTATATATTTCATTGTCAATTGGTAATTTTGTGAAAATTTTACGAAAAGCTTATGATACTTATTTGACTGAAAAAGTAGTTTATGATAGGTTCCTAAGCTTCATGATAGTTTCCTATAATTTATACGAAAACGAATTATTTCCATAAACCAAATGCTACCTAACCACATGCGATCCAATTGACTGAAGGTCCAGTCAAGCACGGAATTATACTCAAGTATTTGAGTACGTGAATGAACAAAATTTTAAACCATTGTATTTAGATGAAGTACGGACCATGCAAGTTAAGCGAGAAGCAAACCCATGCATCAACAAGTTGTTAAACGAATCAGAAGTTCGGTGCAATTTAGTGGGCTTGCTTAGTGTGGTGGTGATTTTTCGCTACAGGTGATTGGACGGTCGACTCTCACCATAAGCGAGAGAAGAAGTCGGATAGTGCACGTAAATAAAATACAACATAAAAAAGAGAGGCACATAAGATTTTACGTGGAAATCCTTAATTGGGAAAAACAATAAGGAGGAGAAAAAGTTTCACTATAATTCTCAGAAGATAGGAATTAGAGGAATTTGGGAATGTCAAAGATCTAAAGTGTCAAAGTATCAGAGTCATAAGAGCTCATCTAAAAATTCTAGAAGTCCCCTCCTTTTTCATTGGAGGAGGAGGTCTACTTATTCTCGACTGGGCTGTAGGCATGGAGGAAGACAGTTACGGGTTAGGTCTTCATAATTGCACGATTTACACATGTGGACTTGTTGTAACCGTCACAATCAGTGCGAAAGTTCACCTAAAGGGGGTGAATAGGTGAAGTGCTATTCAAATGCGAAATTATAAAAAAGTATGTCTAATAAAAACTAACAAACAAATGAATTCCAAATTGTGAAGCCGAATTTTCGGTGAAGGGCTCTAGAACTTTTCCTTAAGATTGCTCTTTTATAAGAGTTGAGGTATTTCAATAGCTCTCTTAAATCAAATTAAGTGTAAGCACAATATCAAGCATATATAGATGAGCAATAATATCAATGTGAAATATAAATAAGAGTAGAGTTGAGAGATAGCCAAAAGCATACACAAGAGATTGTTTCGAGGTTCGAGCCACTTACTCTACGTCTCCACCTTTACTGTGTGAAAGATTTCCACTATCTTCATTAAGAAACTCGACAAAAAATACAAACTCAAATCCTCTACACAAGTGGAGGCACAAAGCTAATCCACAAAGCAAATCACATCTACACAAAAGGGAGGGTACAAAGCCAAAGCACAAAGTAAAGAAAATGGTTTACAACATTTAGTGATCACAAAGATCATAAACTAAAATCTCACCCAACTTATAATCCTATAAGGATAGATTTTGAAATGAAAGCTTAAGTTTGTGAGAAAACAAAGATTTTGGATATGAAGCTCTTTAGAAAATAATTGAAAAAACTTTTATGCAGATATATGAACTTGAAGAACAAGACTTGTGCTTCCAAAAACTTTTTTTTTTACAAAACTTTGAAACCCTTGAAAATATATAGATTTGAAGCTAAAACTTATTGAAAATTCTTTTGAAAATAGGTAAGAGAGCACTTGAAAACTAGGTGTAAAACTCTTCAAAGATCTTGGTAAAAACCAAGCCAAAATCCCTTTATATAGGCCAAAGAGCAAACTAACTATTGGGGTCAAATCAGGGCAGAAATACCCTGTCGGTCAACCGCCAAAGGTCAGAAATATGACCGTTAGAGAAGTCAGTCGATTGGGCAATCGACAGTGCCAACTTTAGAGAGCTCAGTTCTCTGACAGTAGACCGAAAATCCCAAACAAAGAGCAAGGCTCTTTTGCGGCCGACCGACATACACAAACAGAGAGCAGCCTATCTCATCGGTCGGCTAGTCGCCGACCTACACGCACAATTTTCATTGTGCACGTGTCTATGCACATCCGGTCAATCGGGGGGTCGACCGACAAAGCAATTTACTCTGGCTAGCACTCGACCGGGCAGTCGACCAGCAGAAGCGTAAAAATTGATTTTCTATCTTTTAAAACACATTTTTAAATCCAAATAAAATCTCAATAAATCTCCATAAAATCTACAAAAATAAGTTCATGTAAATACATATGATCACAAATATGTGTGATCAAATATCAACACATATTACAAACATGTGAACTGTTTTTGAGATCGATAAATACCATTTTGAAACATAAACTATATTAAAAATATTTTTCCAAAAAACTAAACTTTAAATGGAAAAATAGTTTTTTTCAAAAACTTGTATAAATACAAAAATAAGCTATTGAAACTCAATTGAAGTCCAATGTGTATGGATAGAATCCAATACACATATAAAATGATATAAACTTATTTTTGATAATATATTTCATAAAAATAACTTTTTTTAAAAATAAAACTTAAAGTCTTGAAATCAACTCATCAAAGTAAATTTCTTAAACACAATAGAAATACCAATGTGTATGAATGAAATCCAATATATATATAAACCAATGTAAACTTGTTTTTGATAAAATCTATTCATGAAACAAAAAACGGGTTAAATTAAAAACTAAACTTGTGTGTGGACAAGCTTGAGGAATCAAAACTAATTTATACTTTACAAACATTCTAAACTTACAAACTCTCGACACAAGTCTTCTTCTAAATTTTCTACTCCAAGTAGACATGATCCAAACTTGATCCGTTTGAGGTAGACTCCTTCTTGAGTTCTTGATATATTCTTTATGCTTGAGCTCTTGAATCAATATGGGTTAGCTTCAAAACTTGACTTTGAATTTTTTGTTGAAGCTAAACACAAAATTAATATCTTAAGTGATAGGCCTTTAGGCCAACAATCTCCCCCTTTTGATGATGACAAAACTCATGGAGTTATATATGCATGGATAAATTATAAGCTTTGTAAAAGCTCTCCCTAAACTCATGCATAGCATAAAACATATAAATATTTCATGTAAGCTCATAAATAAACATCATATATAAACATATATGCATAAATACAAACATAATATGCATATATAAACTCTAAATTTCTCTTCCTCTTTTTTGTCAACTCAGCAACAAAGAGGTAAAGAAACCAAGGTAAATGTTTATGCTACATAAATCGATGAAGAAGAGAGACATTAAGTTAACTCCCCATGCATACATGCATTATATGGAGAAAGAATGACTAAACTCTAGCCCACATAAGTATAATATACAATGTATAGATGGAGATGTTATACTCCTCCTACACATGTGTATGATATAGAGAAGAGGGTCAATCTCTTCTTTATACAAAACACTCATCATAAAATTTATATATAGAAGAGATGTTAACTTAACTCCCCTTGCATATAAGCAATATAAATTGATTGAAAATTTTGATAAGCCAATTTAAAATAAACATAGATATATCAATTGAAAAATAATTGATGCAAAAGATGTTAATTGAAAATCAACATAGACATATCACTTTGAATACATGAATACCAATGAGAATCAATTGAAAATCATATAAAGGATGTTAATTGAAATTTAGCATAATACCAAAAATATATCATTTGAAATCAAATAGATAAACATGGATACAAATTATAAAAGCAACTTGAAATATAGATACCAATTGTAATAATTGATGCAAATTGAAAATATGAACATTTACTAAAAGAAATATTTTTCTCAAAAAGGATAAGAATAAGATACCAATTAAAATTTAAATCAAGGAATTTCTCCCTCTTTTTGAAAAATCACTAAACCAATGTGTAACTTTAAAAAAATGATACCAGTTTGAAATAATACCAATTTATATACCACTTTTAAATGAACATGATCTTAGCATTAAACTAATTGTGCTATAAAAATATGTATGAAAACTGTTAAACATGCATAATCAATCATATAAATGTATGCACACCAATTGAAAAACCATTAACAATATAGAGCATACATGTATAGATAAATAAGAATAAGTATGCAAAAGTCAAATATCATGAGAATTATGTATATAGCTCATTGAAATCACCAACCTACATGCACATGTCAAAAAAATATTCATTTAAGCATATATAAAGCATGATCACCCAACCAACTTTCCACTGAGGGGTAGATATTTTCAAAAATAATGATTTGAAAATAGTTGAGTATAGATTAAAAATACTAACATATAAAGAATTAAAAAATAGTTTTGAAAACTAATTCAAAATTCTTCAAACATAAATCAAATCATATATTTCATGAAACATGCATATTACATAAGAATTACACACGAATTATCACTCAAAATCTATATAGCATAAATATGTACTCATGAATATAAACTCATGAATAAACATAAATAAAAGGGTGAGTGAGTAATAGTCATGTGAATAACACATTCATGAAAACAATAATGCTCTAAATAACTCATTAAAACTCAAATGAATTTTTTTTCAAACTTAGTCACATTACAAACATGATATATAAAACATAAAAACATTAAAAAAAATTTATTTTCACAAATATGATATATTATGTATCATGTAAGAATCATCAAAGTAGGACATACAAGTATAATCAAATCTAAATTGAGTATACAAATGAAAACATATATAGCATGAAGATCAAGTGTATCTCAAGGATTATATATGTATATCACATAGTTTTCACAAAACTAATATGTAGAATGAACAAAACAAGTTTTGCATATAAATATCAAAACATGCTTGAGAAAAATAAATATAATCATATGTGTAAATGTAAGAGTCATCAAAGATAGGATATACACATATAACTAAACAATAGTTGAGTGCATAAAAGATATGAATCAATTTTGGCACAAAATCTAGAGTGTATCTCAAAAGCTATATAAATATATTACAAGTTCTAATAAAATTTTCATTTAATATATAATTAAAATATGTAAATCTTGATATACTAATGATTCAATTCAAAGCATACATCAATATAATATGGAAGATAGAGATAGTTACCAACACCTATGGGACTAACCTCCATATCTCTAAAAATATGTCGGTTTCATTCACCTAAACTCCTTGATAGTGATGCATTCATGAATTTGTCCATTAAATTTCGATTGCATCCACCACCAAGACGCCAAAATGCTCTTACATTTTGAGAGAACTCACATCTGCATCAAAAATAATTAGCGCGGACTTTGGTACCCAAACTTTCTTGGGTCCTTAAATGTTAGTATTTTGATCTCAAATATTTGTATTTAAAATTTTTAGTCTATCAAAACAAAACTTGGTTTGATGAGCTTTGCGGTCACAATGTGAGCAATGATACAAGTTGGCGTACTTGTGAGAATAATGTGTATATATATGTCGTAGAGTTTGTGCATGAAAATTGGGCTTGTTTCTTTTGAAACAAGAATTCTAATCGTTTATGGTCAAAAGCATATTGGCTCAAGACTGAGCATAAACAATCAATCTTATTTTTCAAGGCACAAATCTCATTTTTATCAATAGAAAAAACAACATTATTTGCATGAGATGTGTGAGAAATAAATTTTTTTCACTTTATTAAAAGAAGTGAAAATCTTTTCTTTGAAAATCAAAACAGTTTTGTTTTTCAAAAAATCTTCTTTCAAAACAAAATCAAGCTTTTAAGAAAAAACATCATTTTCTTTTAAAACAATTTCCTTTTCTTTAGAAACTAAATCAACTTTCTTTTTCAA
Source organism: Agave tequilana (assembly GCA_038442645.1). Classification (NCBI taxonomy): domain Eukaryota; kingdom Viridiplantae; phylum Streptophyta; class Magnoliopsida; order Asparagales; family Asparagaceae; genus Agave; species Agave tequilana. The sequence goes on along the minus strand of JAVJIF010003585.1, from coordinate 44,232 downwards.
TGAATCATTTTCATCTAAAAGAAATCAAGTTAGATTTTCAAAGATTCTTTCTCTTTTAAAATCACATCTTTTCTTCTTAAACAAAATCTAATTTTAAAGACAAAGAATCATTTTTCTTTGGAAACTATTCTTTCTCTTTAAAATAAAATTAAATTTTGAAAATAAAAGCTCATTTTCTTTCTTGAATTTCAAACTCTTATTTTTTAACAATTTATATTTTTTAACAGAATTCTCACTAAACATGGTGAAAAAACGCCTAGAGGGGGGGTGAATAGGTGTAAGTGCTAATCTAAGAAACTAAATGCAAACTAAGTGCGCTAAATGCGGAAGCTAATGCAAATTATGCACAAACTAATACAATACAACAAGTGTAGCCGAATTCCCCTTGCGAGGCTCTGGACTAACTCCCCTTGATTCCCCTTGAAATGGGTTGAGGTGCTATGTGAAGCTCTTGTTGGATGAGTATAAGTTAGGCACACACACACAAGCAATCCAAGTAATATAAAATACACACAATCAAGCCAAGCATATAAGAATGAATAGCAATATGAATAAATGCAAGGCAATATGAAATATGCACAACACAAGCAAATATGATATGAATATGATGCTGTGTACAAATATAAGAGAGAGAGTTAGAGAGACAATGGATCAATACGCAAACACCAAGATTTGTTTCGAGGTTCGAGCACCTTGCTCTACATCCCCGCCTACACCACCGTGTAGGATTTCCACTATCTCAACTCCCACCGAGGGAACCTCTACCAAAGAGGATTTCTTACAACTCTAGGAGTACCAAACTCCTCTCTCAAACAACCACCTCACAACCGAGGGGTAAGGCCCGTAGCCAATACAACAACCAATCCACACACCTCTACCGAAGAGGCTCACAACCAAACACTATCACCTCTACCTAAGAGGGATCCACAACACAATCACCCGATCACCTCTACCGAAGAGGGATTCACAAGTATAAGGGTGTTTACAACAATGAGGTTTACAACAAACAACCTCAAACACTTCTCTTTCTTTTTCTCTTATCTTTTTCCACAAAAACAAGATCCTAATAGTTTAGGATAGAAGATAGCTCGAGTGTGGAAACAAGGTGTTTTTGGAAACAAGCAACAAAGAAAAACTTCTTGGGAAATCACTTGTAGAAGATAGAAAAAGCAAATCAATTCAATCTCCCAAAACCCTAGCTTTCTTTGATTTTTCAAAAACCCAAAACAAATAGAGATGAGAAGTTTAAAGCTCAAAAACTCTTTTTAAAACTCTTTTAAACACTTCAGAAAACTAAAAATTTTTCTCTTAGAAAACTTGGCCAAAATCTCCAAAGAGATGGGGTTTATATAGCCCCTATACAAAACTAGCCGTTAGGCTGAGCTGGCAGCTCTGACAGGCATCGGTCGACCGGCCCGGTCGACCGCCAACGGTCAAAAATGTGACCGTTGGGCAATAGCGGTCGACCGGCCGGTCGACCGAAACATCCTGAGAGCAGAACTCTCATCTCGGTCGACCGGCCGGTCGACCGTCCCAGAGACTCCAAAACGTGCACAGACTTGTGCACGTCGGTCGACCGTCCCGGTCGACCGGCCTATGGTGCGGTCGACGGTCCGGTCGACCGACTTGGCCTGTCAGCCAGTCCTCAGTTCTGCACAGATACGGGATTTGAAAATAGGTCTTTTCACTCAATAAAAATCCCATAAATTCACAGTAAATCTAAAAAATAGTTTTAATCACAATAAAAACTGTTTTCTAAAAATATGTTTTTTTAAAACTTGTTTTATCATTTTACTTTGATAACCAAACTTGTGATAAAAATTTCAAGACATATATCAATCATATCAATTCATTTTTGTGTCTTGCCAATTTTATCAAAAACAAAACTTGTATTTTATCAACTAGAATTTTCCAAAACATGAATAGGATAGTCAAATAAGTTTGTCTAGCAAGTTTAAAGTATGTATGTATATCTAGAACATATCTAATATACATAGGTATAAGGTAAACTTGTTTTGATCTATTATTCATGAAAACCAAAAACCAAATCATGAAACGTGTGTGTTTTGTGCACTTGAGCATATCAACTAAACTAAGCTTTACAAATGGATCTAAAACTCTATCTAAACTAGGATACCTAAGTCTTCTTGACGATCTTCATCTTCAAGTAGACTTGCTCCAAAACTCCGTGATTCTCCAAGTGCAAAGGTATGATCTTTAAGCTTTGGCACTGGAATCACCATGATAAGCTTCTAATCATCTTGTTGAAGCTAATCACCAACTAATATCCTGTTAATGATCTGAAACTTAGAAACACAAGAATATTAGTAAACATAACTACATGAGTGTTGATCATCATCAAAACTAGAGTGGAAGGCCATTGGGCCAACAATCTCCCCCTTTTTGATGATGACAAAACTCATGGAGTTATATATGCATGGATTAAAGATAAGCTTCAAGGAAGCTCCCCCTTAACTCATGCATAACAAATGAATAAATAAATATGCAATGAAAGCTTATGATTCTAAACAAGAGACATACATATTTTTCATATATTTATGTTTATTTGCTTATGCATGAACTCAATATATGCAAAAACATAAAGAAGCATATATAAACTCTAGATACCAAGTACAACAATTACAAAGCAAGTTTTGGATATCAATTAAACTTAATAAACAATTAAACTTAATATTCTTGATATTAAAACATAATATACATATAAAACATAAGTATGCATATAAAACTCAAATACTTCTCCCCCTTTTTGTCAATCATCAACAAAGGGGTAAACAATCAAAACCATAGATAAAATGAGGGGTAAAAATCTTTCTCCCCTTTTTGTCAATCAAAACAATGCAAACAATGTTCTCCCCCTTTTTGTCTAAAACAAAAAACAAAATCAATAAGGGGTGACTACAAACATGATATCAATTAAAAATATGTCAATGAAGCATCTTGATACCAATAAACAAGAATCAATATATGTTATATGCTATATACATTCATGAAGAGGAAGACGCTAAGTTAGCTTCCCTACACATATGCATTACATGAAGAAGGGATGACAAGCCCCAATTCACATAACACATATTATGTAATGCATAAGAGGAGATGTGAAGCTCCCCCTACACACGTATATTATATAAAGAAGAGTTGTCAAGCTCCTCAATTTATAATATACTCAACATGAATCTATATGTAAGAGAGATGTTAAGCTCTCCTTGCATATAGGAAATACAAATCAAAACTTTAAATATTTTCCTTAAACAACATTTTGAGATACCAATTGTAATTAAACATAACAAATTACCAATTGTAAAACAACATAACAAATTTTGAATGTCTAAACACAAATTTTGATACCAATTGTAAGAATATATTTCATTTTTGAAAATATATAAACAAATTTGATGTTGATATCATATGTTCAAAATAACAACTTTTAATCATAAAGAGTGGGAGTACAAATACCAATTGAAATACAAAATCAAATTTCTCCCCCTTTATGAAATACCAACAAAAATAATGCGTAGGCTTGAAATAAGATACCAATTGAAAACTAAATCAATTGAAAGAAAGTTGAAGCTCAAGCTCTAGCATAAACAAAATTTGTGTGAAAAATTTATATCTTAAGCACAAATAAAACAAGTATATGTGTATGAAATAGAATGAGTACCAATCACTAATAGATGATACCAATTGAAAGTATACATACACAAACACATATGAGTATACAAAAGAATCAAATTGATACCAATTGAAAAAGTTCAATGATACCAATTGACATAACAATAAAAGCATGGTATAACTCATATAACTAATCCACCCATCTCATGCACAAGTTTAAAAAGATTTTCAATATAAACATACAAGGCATGGACTCCCATCCAACCTCCCGTAGGATGGTAGGGGTTTTTCAAAAATAGATTTGAAAATATAGTTTAGTTTGAAAATCACTACCAAATTGAAGAACATCGCAACTAGTTAAATGGAAAACTTGTTAACTAGTACGAAATCCTTCAAGTAAGGAATAAAATAAAAATGAAATTCACATGATAATCATCACTCTAACCAATAAAGCATAACTCATGACAAATAAAACATGAGCAATAGACATGAGTGTACAAATAATATGTGAAGATCATAATCATGAAAAATATTTCATTAAGCTCAATTATTCCTTAAAACATAATTCCATCAAAAACATGAAAAATCATATAAAACTCCTTATTTAATCTTCAAGGCATATGTATGTCTAATACAAGCTAAAATATACATACATATCCAAAACTCAACGAGTCCACTAAATGTATATTCATGAAGGCACGTGGCTCAAAAAGATGTATATGTATAAGATTAGTTTGAACTAGATAGACATATACATGAAGTTAAACATAAATACATGAAACATGAAAAACATGAAAAGTATGAAAATTTAGCTTTTCATTAAAACAATTTGATACCAATTCTTTTCAAGGTATATGTATGAATTGTCAAACATGAAGTATACATACATATCCCTAAACACAATTGAGTCCAAATATAGATTTGCATGAAAGGCAAATGACTCAAGGGGTATACATGTATATCTTAAAGTTTGGCAATACAAACATATACATGAAGTGAAACACACAATCATAAAACAAATCCAAAAATGGAATACAAGTTTGAAATGTATGAATCATCAAAACTAGACTATACTAGCACATCTAATGGGTTCAAATAAGCAATCAAGCTCATACATATATAGATTTATTTGTGGCCCACTATATGTACAAGTATAATTCCTAGTCTTAATGAAAACTAACATCTAAACAAGTAACCTTAACATGAAGCATCAAAACACAATATAAAAGTCATCATGATAAAGCTAAAACATGATTACTATGTAAATTCACATGTATTAGATTCATGATGTACACTATAGCTTAAACAAAAGTGAGAACACTAAGTATGATTCAATTAAGTATGTGTGTCTCAAATACTATACATGTATGTCAAGGATCTAATAAACATGGAATGAACATACTAATCCATAGACATCAAAAAAAAATATGCTATAAACTATCAAAACATGCTATAAACAATGAAGTGGAAAGCATGTAAACATAATAAATGGGAGTAAAGGATTGTTACCAAAATGAAGAAGCAACTCTCCTTGTCTCCAAAATATGGTGGTCATCTCCACCAAATCTTCCCTTGAAAGTGATGCATCCAATTGATTTCCTTTAAGTCCGGAACGCATCCACTCCAAGGTGTCATCACTCTCACGTCATGTGAGAGCCCACACCTACATCATAAACAATAGGAGGGTGGTCTTTGGTACCCACATCTTGTTGGGTCCATGGGGTTAGTCCCTTTCCTAACCCAAACAAAGTTCTTTGCTAAATTTGGAGTATGTAATCTATCATAGCAAAATTTAGTAAGGTGGCCCTTACGTCCACAATGTGTACAAGTGTACACATGAGCATACATGTGTTGATGGTGTCCGTGTGGAGCATGTGTATGCCGTGATGGGTGTGCATGCATAAAGGATGAAACTTGTTTCTTTCGAACCAAGGTTTCCAAGCGTGTGTGGTTCATGGCACATTGGCTCATAGTGGAGCCCAAACAATCTACTCTCTTCTTTAACATACAAATATCATCATTGATCCTAGAAGAAGAGGTACATGCATTAGGTAGACTAGATGAAGAAGCTACACTAGCATGGCAAACATGTGCATCAATTTTATTTTGCAAAACAATATTCTTATCTAAACAAACATTCAACTCATTTGAAATAGAAATGATTTTGTTTTTCAAAACAACATTCTCTTTTAATACAAAATCAACTTTAGAAGACAAATTTTCATTTTTCTTCAAAAGAGTTTCACAATCATTTTTAGACCGGTCCGGTCGACCGACTTGGCCTGTCAGCCAGTCCTCAGTTCTGCACAGATACGGGATTTGAAAATAGGTCTTTTCACTCAATAAAAATCCCATAAATTCACAGTAAATCTAAAAAATAGTTTTATCACAATAAAAACTGTTTTTCTAAAAATATGTTTTTCTAAAACTTGTTTTATCATTTTACTTTGATAACCAAACTTGTGATAAAAATTTCAAGACATATATCAATCATATCAATTCATTTTTGTGTCTTGCCAATTTTATCAAAAACAAAACTTGTATTTTATCAAACTAGAATTTTCCAAAACATGAATAGGATAGTCAAAATAAGTTTGTCTAGCAAGTTTAAAGCATGTATGTATATCTAGAACATATCTAATATACATAGGTATAAGGTAAACTTGTTTTGATCTATTATTCATGAAAACCAAAAACCAAATCATGAAACGTGTGTGTTTTGTGCACTTGAGCATATCAACTAAACTAAGCTTTACAAATGGATCTAAAATTCTATCTAAACTAGGATACCTAAGTCTTCTTGACGATCTTCATCTTCAAGTAGACTTGCTCCAAAACTCCGTGATTCTCCAAGTGCAAAGGTATGATCTTTAAGCTTTGGCACCGGAATCACCATGATAAGCTTCTAATCATCTTGTTGAAGCTAATCACCAACTAATATCCTGTTAATGATCTGAAACTTAGAAACACAAGAATATTAGTAAACATAACTACATGAGTGTTGATCATCATCAAAACTAGAGTGGAAGGCCATTGGGCCAACACATGGCTAGTTCATCATTCAACATACATGCATTATCATCAAAATCAGATTCTGAATTTAGCTCAAGCGAGTCATTCCCTTGTGAAAGTGTGAAAAATTCCTGAGATTACCTTAAACGGATACAGGCTGAACAACAAAAAATTTGTGAACATGCAGTCCTATAGATTTAGCGAAGATTAAGATCATACATTTAAGATCTCGCTGGATTGATCTCATTAACAATTCTCAACTACGAACTGAGAAGATGTCTTGAACACCTCGTGATCTTCCATCGTATTCTTAAAGCGCTAGATCAGATGGAGGGTGGGCTCTGAGCTTTCGATCTCACCTTCAACACTTTTCTGTTGCCTTTTAGAAAATAGAGTTTTCTCTTTTTATTTCTTCTGTATGATGCATACGACGGCCAAGAGCTATAAGAGGTTTTATATAGACTATGATAGGGACCACTAGGAATCACATAAGAATCAGACTTCTATTGAAATTAGAAAACCCTAATTCAACCCGAATTAGAATTTTTAATTTTATAAATTACAATTCAATCTACTAAAGAATTGTAATTGCACTCCTGTCCTTATCTCAAAATTACTTTCGAGATCCTTATTATTATATGCCTAAATATCCCCACATTAAGATTTTCGATATCCATCGATTAAATTAAATTACTGACAATTTTACTTAATCGACATCTTGTCCTTGATACCTACCACTTAACTTATTTGTCATGTCGGATAATTAAATCCACCTACAGGGTTTGACATGCACAAAAACTTATATGCTTCTCAAAAGAACATTATCATTCCCTCATACCAAGACGTGAATTCTGTATATAATAAAGTCCATCGTACACATTACATTATCACTCAACTTACTGAAGCTATTGGCTCATAAAAGAATTTCACTTCTCAATGAATCAAAGTGACAAGTATAATATGCACATATCCATTAAATATTTGTGGATTCACTTTAGCACTCATAATAACTATGAGGTGTTAATTTTCTAATATAGTCAGTATATAGAAAATTACCTTAACTTGGTCATATTCAATACACATAAAATGCACCAATGCAATAGTCTGAGATATCAAACAGTCTCCTATAGTCAAGATAGACTATTTCAGAAGATTGTAGTACAAACCTACCGATAGTGTATCCAACTCCATCTAAGATTGCGGATCTAACTTATGTTCTATACGGATCCGATGATCTGATCTTCTGTGTGTAAGCCAAACTCTACATTCCAGGCCATCTACAATGTAGAATACAAGACACACATGTATATAGTACAATCATTTGCATATAAATTCTCATAAAATGGAAATGATATTATTAAATAATAAATCATATATCGAGTTCTAATACAAAAAAGCTAAGGCTTTTAGTGTATCTCCAAACCTTGGACCATGAAGCAAGTTTGGTCAGAATTATCTTCTCTTAAACACCTCTCCTTATCATTTGGACTTTGTTCACCAAGAGATATCAACATGTTCCACACTACAAAGTGAAATCACAATGAAAAACCATAGAAATATAATCATTGTTAATGGTTTGTTTTAATGCAAACATGACTTGTGAATTAGCCTCAAAATATTTGACATTTTTAATATATGATCACTTTGTTGTGGCAAGATAAAAATGTATTCTAACGGTTGTAAGGTATGAACTCATTTTAATTTTTCAAATGTCAATGTTAGAAATATCAAACATAGGTGGAGTAAGATAATCCAAGAGTGTATGTAAAACAAATATAATGATTAGCAAATAAGGATCAATCCATGATGGTTAAACCAAATATCATGATCACTGGCTCTGATACCAATTGAAAATTCACCTAGAAGGGGGTGATAAGTGATCGGTCACCAATCTTGCATATTTATTATCACATTGTCATATTATTTTATTTAATAAACTTTTCTATTTAATTATCTTTTTGTCTAATTATTTACAGGGCCTTTACTAAATGAAAAAGGAGAGAAAACGAGCCCAAAAGCCCATTGAAATTTAGATTAAATCAAAATCAAGGATGAGGGCAAATGTTCAGCTGAAGATCAGAGCAAATCAGGGAGATAATAACAAATGAAAACCAGTTAAATTCAGATTTTTATGAATCCATTTCAGTTAGCTGAAGATTAATACTGATATCTTCAAATCCGTAGCTCAAATGGAGAAACCCGATTAATAAACGGACGAAACATCAAACCAGAGACCTGCACCCCCTGGATCTGGCCACAAAACTGTCATGGATCCACGGCTTCTGTCATGGATCTGCCGCATTCTTGTTAAGATACGGGGAGCGTTTTCTCCCCTTATCTTCAGACGCTCTCCTCTGTTGTATTTTCGTTATAAATACCTACAAATTCTAAGGCCAGAAAAAATGATCCAATAGAGAGTATAGGTTAGGTTATTCTATGGTCTGTAACTTAGAATTTTTAGTTTTCTTTTATGTAATTTTTATTTTTATTTATATAATTGAGAGGAGAGGAGAATTTCATGGAGGAATAAGAGTGAAGCTTGTATTGAAGGTGACACCGGTGTAAGTGTTTCTTTTCTTTCATTTTTATTTGAATCGAATCAAAGTTACGTTTATGTTCTTCTTCTTCTCTTACTCTTATTCTACCAATTTTTGAAGATAATCCCAATGAAACCTATAGCATCGAACATGCCCTGTCATTGCAAGTTTAATGGCTTATGGTGATGGATGGTCGTTTCTATTTATTTTCTACTTGCTTTTGAATTCATAGTTTAAGTCTGAGAATGAAAAAGATCATATTTGTCATGCTTTACTCGCCGTCAAGACGAGGTAAGTCTTTGCCAAGGATTCAAGATAACTCATTAACCAGAAGAGGTAAGTAAGTAGAATAGGTTTTCTTCTTTTCTTTTATTTTTTTTAGTTTAGATCACCTTCACCACAAACTATTAACTCTTTATTCTTTTTATTTCTTTGTATAAATTATTTTTCCATTTCACCACCTTCTTAATCTACCACTTTCTTCTTAACTTAACAAAAGATTCTTTTTACTTTTCTTTACAAGAACAAGAGAAGAACTTTTAATCACCTTTAGTGAACTAAAAGAGAACTTACTAAAAGCTTTCATCGCTAGTCTCTCCTTGTGGGTTACGACCCGCATAGCCACTTCTTATTGCGGTAGCATTGAGTACCTTGCATTACCCATTCTTAAGTTCTGAAATTCTGTATTTTCTGTGTACGGATCTAAACTCAATCAAAATTTTGGCGTCGTTGCCAGGGAGGGACAGTAAGTAACTCTCTTTTTATTTACTTTATTGGTTAACTTTCTTCTTTATTCTTGTTTATAGAAGGAGACATCAAGAAAATTTTTGCTGCAGTGGACATATAATGGTCCTGGACTCTGCTCAAGAAAGCAGAGCCCAGATGCTACATTCCCGCGATAATCTGAGTAAACTACTAAACTATATTTTTTTTGCAGGTTGGTTGAATTGTAAAGTTTAAATTTCTACAGTTATTTATTTTTTTGTTTAACTCACTGTACATACTTTTCTAACCTCAACAGTAAATTGTTGCTTGAAAACGCTAAAAAATATTAGACTTGCATTTAGGCACGTGTCTATTTTGTTATATTTTTCTATTACTGTTGAAGAGTGCTAGAGCCAAGCTATGTGTGCATAACATATAGTTTAGAAAAACATATTTTGAGTGATGTATATTGCTTAAAGTGTTGCTTTTTCTATATACTTGTACACTTGCATGAATACGATTAAGGGCACATCCTTAAACAAGATAAGATGAGAAAGTCATTATCCTTTCTTAGCCCACAAACAATCTCCTCACTCATTAAACCAAGCCTAACTTAAAACTGAGTAGATGTTGGCCCTAGGGACATCTCAGACTTAATAAGAGACTGACCTGAGGGAAAAGTTGATTAGAATTTGACTCTTGCAAAATCGGTGTCAAAGGTTAGGGATTGAGAGGTTAAACCTCGAAGAACGGTGGTTTGGTATAATCAGGCTTGTTGCTTAGGCACGAATACCTTCCATTGGTCTTGCCCCTACCTGGCCGATTAACATGTGGTCAAATTCTATAGTATACCTGAATACACCTAGAGGGGGTGAATAGGTGTAATGCTACTCAAAATGCAAAATAACAACTAATTATGATGAATGATGCACACCGGTCACTCAAATAAGAATTGAAGCCGAATTCCCGGTGAAGGACTCTGAACTTCTCCTCGTGATTTCTCTAGATTAAAAGTTAAGTTGCTCAATTGCTTTCTTATTGAGATGAGTAAAAACTGACAAATATGAACGAATAAGATGCAAGCAAAAGAAATAGAAGCAACAAAGATAGAGACAAGCAATCACAAACACGAAGAACTTGTTTCAAGGTTCGAGCTACTGTTCTACATTCTCGCCTTCACCACTGTGAAGGATTTCACTATCCACTATAGGATCTTTCACAAGGGACCTTACAGTAAAGAATTACAATGATCCGGAGTACACAACTCTACAACTCAATCCTCTACACAAGAGGTAGCACAAAGCCAGTTGAGTTTTTACAAAGCTCTTAGTAATCACAAGATCACAAACACTCTCTTCTTTACAACTTCCTATAAAATAGATATAAATAGAAGCTCAAGGAGTTTGTGAGAGTAAAATTCAGTAGAGAGAGAATTTAAAGTTGAAAAATCAATTGAAAAGCTTTGGAATTGAAAGAACTTGAAAACTAGAAAAACTTTAAAGAACTTTTTTCTTTTGAAGCAACTTGATTTTCAAAATGAATTTTTGTTGTTCTTTAATCAAATCTCAATGACCCTTTAATAGGCAATAGAAAAAACACTTTCAGTATAGTCCATCATGTCATAAAGAGAATATTTGACCCATAAAAGTAAAAAATGCACATTTAAAATTTCATGAGAAAATAGATATTTGAAAAATAGCAGTTATAGGCTTATGACAGGACTACGGTCGACCTATCGGTCGACCGACCGTTCATCACAGAACTAGCCGTTAGGCACGGTCGACTGCTCGGTCGACCAGACTCAATTCAAAAAAAATATCCTAAAGAGGTCATTTGACCGCTCGGTCGACCAGACCTTAACAGAGAGTAGGGTGAGCCAGTTGGTCGACCTGATGGTCGGCCGCTGAGATTAGCAGTCGATCGGTGTTCGACCGACTAACGTACACAACATGCACAACCCTTTTCCAGAAGGGCGGTCAACCGCTCGGTCGACTGTTGTGGCCTGTACTAGGCTACGGTCGACTGGTCAGTCGGCCGACCTAGGACAAAACAGAGTTTTCTGAGTATTTTTGAAATGCAAACTATTTTTGAAAATATTTTGTATTGGTTTAAAAAAATGGCTATGTATGGACAATGAATACATGTTCTAAACAGGATATTAAATTTTGGAAAAATTTGAAACATGTATCTAGTACCTAACATGTAAAACACCAATACGGAAAAACTTTGTATTTTTGAAGATGTGTATTTTGTGTGTGTGACTTTTTGAGCATCAAATTTTATTCTACCCTTTAACATACTATTTTCTTACAAGATTCTTTAGTGTCTATAAGTAACTTCAAGCGGGCTTCTCCAATAGCAACGTCGAGTGCTTTGAGTTCCAATCCCATACTTGAACATCTTGAGTCTTCAACACCTTATTTTAGAGGAAGAAAACCTCTTGAATTTTTTTGAACCCTGAAATACACTTCAACGCTTGAACTTGCTTAGTACTAAATAACTACATATACTTTGTTATCATCAAAACAAGAAACCGATGATTGTAACCTTGGGCCATAATCTCCCCCTTGTTGTTGATGATAAAATATGTGAGTTATTTAAAATAAATGATATGAAAGAGCTTGAAAAAGCTCCCCCTCCAGTTATGCTTACAAGAAATGGATATTTATGGATATTTATGCTATCTACCAAATAAATGATATAACTGCCCAGATACTTCTCCTCCTTTTGTCAAGCATCAAAAAAGGAGTAAGATACATAAGTACACATGAAATCATGAGAGATATAAATAGAAAAGAACACATGATACCAATAGAAAATTATTTCAAAACTTATGAATCCATAACGCAAACATTTAACTCACCACAAATAAATGAAAATCTATTATAGTCCAGTTGTTTAGTAAATATGTACGCAAGTTGAAAATCAGTGAAAACATAACCAATTTCAATGTCTCCTTTCTCATAGTGATCTCTAAGAAAGTGATATCGAATTTTTATGTGTTTTGTCTTACTATGTTGATTTACATTTTTGGTCATATGAATAGTGCTAGTGTTATCACAGAATATTTTGATATGATCATAATGCAAATCATAGCTAAGGAGAGTATGTTTCATCCAAAGAACTTGTGCACAACAAGCCCTGGCCGTAACATACTCCGCCTTGGCAGTTGAGAGCGCTACAGAATTTTGTTTCTTGAAAGACCATAAAACCTGTCAATTTCCTAGAAATTGACAAGTTTCACTTGTACTCTTCCTATCCACTCTACAACCGGCATTGTCAGAATCCGAAAAATACGTCATAAAAAATTGTCCGATTTTCGGATACCACAAGCCCATTCTAATAGTGCCCTTAAGATATCTAATAATAAATTTTACTGCAATCATGTTTAGGACAAGATTAGAATTTAGCACATATACACACTAACATAATATCCGGCCTACTAGCCGTTAAATACAACAAACTACCAATCATACTTCTATAGAGTTTAATGTCAACGTTTTTACCTTGTTCATCCTTATCAACCTTTGTTGTTGTAGCCATGGGAGTCTTGCTTGTCTTTTCATCTTCAAGTCCAAATTTCTTAATAAGTTCTTTTGTGTATTTGGCTTGGTTTATGAAAATCCCATCACTCCTTTGCTTGATTTGGAGTCTAAGAAAGTAGTTGAGCTCTCATATTATAGACATTTCGAACTCTTTCTTCATGCATGATTCAAAATTCTTACAAATCACTTCATTAGTGGATCCAAATATGATATTATCAATATAAATTTGCATAATAATGATATCACTATCTACATGCTTTGTAAACAATGTAATGTCAACTTTACCTTTCACAAAACTATTTGAAATAAGAAAAGTTGAAAGTCTTTCATACCAAGCTTTTGGAGTTTGTTTTAAACCATATAAAACCTTTTCAAGTTTAAAAACATAATCAGGATGGGGCCATTTGTTTCGCGTAAAAGTCCGTAATTCGTAAATGACTTACAACCCAGTTACAACTACGGCGTTTGTTTAGACCGTAATTCGTAAAAGACTTACACAACCCAATTACCCCTCACTTGTAACTCAATTACCACTCACTTACAGCCTAGTTACAGTTAATTTTGTGGTCATGCAAATTTGTATTATTTTTTATGTTAATATTAAATTTTTTTAATATTTAGCATTTTTAATATTTATTTGCAATATTAAAACTTTTTAAATCACCAAATAGTTAATTTTGTGATCAACTTTTTCACTTACGACTACACATTACGACAACCAAACACCATAAAGCACAATACACTTTTTCACTTACAACTTTATATTACCAACCAAACACCATAAAGCTTACATGCATGTAACTCATTTACAAATGTAAAAGACTTTACCAATTACAACTTACGAATTATGGCCAATTACGACAACCAAACAGACCCGATGTTTAGGATCAACAAACCCGGGGGTTGTTCAACATGCACATCCTCTTCGATAAAACCATTTAAAAATGCACTTTTAACATCCATTTGAAAAATCTTAAAATCTTTGAATGAAGCAAAAGCAAGTGTCATCCATATGGCTTCAATCCGTGCTACAGGTGCCAAAGTTTTCTCAAATGGATGCCTTCGAGTTGGGTGTAACCTTGGGCCACTAACCTAACTTATTCCTAACAACATTCCCCGACTTATCCAACTTATTCCTAAAAATCTATTTATTACCAATGGTTGGTCTATCATGAGGTCTAGAAACATGGTGCCAAACATGATTGTGCTCAAATTGATTAAACTTTCTTGCATTGCAAGTAACCAATATAAGTCACCCTCGACTTCGAGGAAGTTCTTGGGTTCAATATGTGAAATGAATGCAAAATTATTACATATATCATGGAGTTTGGAGCCAGTAGTTAATCCCTTGGATACATCACCTATGATGAGGTCCTTGGGATGACTTGTAGCATATCTCAAATTCTTTGAAAGTGGCTGAGTTTGCCCCACTTCAACATCTTGAACTTCACCATGTCCATCATCCTTGGTCTTATCTTCTTGCATTGGTGAGTCGTTCAAGGATATTTTCTCCATGTCTTCACCTAAGGAATCAATTTCTGCAATATTCTTTACAAAAATATTAGATTTCTCAAATTTGACATGCATAGATTCTTCAATAGTTAAAGTAGACTTATAGAACACTCCAGAGGCCTTACTATAATTTGAATGCCCAACAAATATACCTTCAAAAGACTTGGCATCAAATTTACCTAAATTGTCCTTGGTGTTCAAAACAAAATATTTACAACCAAAAACTCTAAAATATGAAACATTTAATTTTCTCGAAAAGTAAATCTCAAAAGAAGTTTTTGAAGTCTTTTTGCAAAAATAAATTCTATTCGAAATGTAACTGAAGTATTTGCGGCCTCGCCCATAAATATTAAGGGAATCCATATTCACTAATCATTGTCCTAGCCATCTCTTGAAGAGTACGATTCTTCCTTTTAACTACTCGATTTTGTTGTGGAGTTCTAGAACAAGATAGTTCATATTTAATTCTATTTTTTTTACAATAAGTGATAAAAGAATGGTTAATGAATTCACCACCTCTATCACTCTTTATGCACAAAATCAAAATTTTTTTTCTTTCTCAACTTTTTTTTTCTAAAAACACGAAAATACGAAAAAGTTTCATCTTTGTGTTCCAAAAAGAGAACCATGTAAATCTAGAGAAATCATTAACTAAAATAAAAATAAAACGATTTTGACTAAGGCTTTTGGTTTTTGTTGGACCAAATAATTTTATGTGGATCAACTCTTATAAATAAAAATAAAATGATTTTGACTAAGGCTTTTGGTTTTTGTGGATCAAATAATTCCATGTAGATCAACTCTTATGGTCTAGATATCATGATATCCTTGATTACTTTGAAAAAGGACTTGGTTTATTTTTTAAGTTGGCACGCATCACAAATGCGGTCCTTTTTAAACTTCAAGTAAGGAATCCCTTCACCGATTTCTTAGAGTTAATTTTAGATAGATGGTCAAATGAAACATGACCTAGTCTCCTATGCCATAACCAAGAGTCTTCATTAAAAGTATTTAAATAAGTAGCATTGCAATGTAATTTAACATATCAATTATATAAACATTGTTTTCACGAAAACCAAAAAGAACACATTCTATAACATCGCAAGTGAAATCATCAAAATTAACTTTAAAATCTTTATCACAAAGTTGGCTAATGCTCAAGAGATTATGCTTGAGACCTTCAACCAAAATAATATTTTCTATTAAAGGAGATGAACCAATTTTGATATCACCTATACCAATGATTTTCCTTTTGAATCATCTCCGAAGGTGATGGTGCCACCTTCATTATACCTTGATAGGATTGCAAAGTTATTGATATCCCAAGTCATATGCCTTGAGCAACCGCTATCAAGGTACTACCGCTTCTTACGTCTTGGAGCCTTAGTGTGTATCTATATCAGATAAAAGTGTTGTTGATTTTGGTACCCATATTTTCTTGAATCCTATAGTGTTAGTTCTTTTGATCCGACATGATTATTTGAAACATTAATGTGATCATAGAAAAACTTAGCTAAGTGACCCTTCCAGCCACAATAAGTGCAAGTATAAATTCTGCCATACATAAATGCATGATGTGTATGTGAAACATGAACATGCTTATTGTTTGTGACATGTTTAGCATGATGGTGTGAGCAAATGGTGCTTGATGAGTGTGGGTTTGAGCATATGTAGCATGAGAAACATGAACATGTTTCCTTGGAGTGTGTCTCTTAGGAAACATGGCCTCTAATCTAGCCTTATCAAACTCACATTTCTTTAAAAAATTTCTCAAAGTATTAATTTTAGTTTTTAAAATAGAAATCTCATTTTCATCAATCAAAGAAAATTTTACTTTACAAGAAACTTTGTATGAATCAGAATCTTTTTGTGTAAAAGTAAGTGTAGAAGACAAAACCTCTTTTTCTTTTGAAAGAACAACAACTTGATTTTGAAGAATTTCATTTTTCTTTTTCATTTTCAAATATTTCTTCTTAGAAAAATTATAGTTATGAGAAAGTTCTTCAAAAGTTTCACTCAATTCATTCATTGTTAATTTACAATCATCTTAGGATGGTTCGGATGTTACCATTGGGTGTGTTATCATTAGCCATGAATCATACATTTGCCGTGTCTACCTCTTCTTCAGATTCACTTTCTGAATCCCATGTTACTTTGAGAGATTTCTTCTTATAGGGCTTCTTTGAGGTAGATGGCTTGCTTTTTATTTTTCGGGTATTCCGTAACAATGTGTCCCGATTTCTGGCAATTGAAACAAATGATTTTCTTGTCTTCCTTCCCTTGCCATCATATTTTATTGTTGAACTTAGCCTTATTGAACATCCTCCTTTCAATTTTCACTAGGAGAGCTCGTCATCATCTTCTTTTTATTCATCATCGTCGTAGGGAGTAGACTTGAAAGCAATCATCTTTTTCTTTTGGGACGCCATTTCTTCTCTAGCCTTCCTCTCCATCTCATGAGTTTTAAGGTTGCCGATTGATTAGTCTCTAAAATTGCATATATCATACCACATCTTCTCATTTATTTCATATTAAATTCTGCTAATAAACACCTCTCTTGCATGTTTCTAGGTCCATGGTGTGCAATGAAGAAGAAGACCCTAAATCACCATTTAATAGGTGATTAAAAGCCTATAATATAGCCATTGACTTTAGAGAGCTGATTCGTCAAAACCAAGGGCCCAAAACCAGAAACCGGCACATCCAGCTGACAGGGAACAGAAGCAACAGCGCGCGGCTCGAAGCCCGCACACATGGCCCTAGAACTGCCGCAGAAACGCGGCCTGGGCCGCGTTTCCACGGCCGTACGGGCGCGGCCGTGCCCGTACTTTGGGCCAGGGTTTGCCCTGGCCCCCTTTCCCCTGGTGCCTATAAATATCCCCTGGACTTCCAGAGCAAGGGATATGTACAGTTTATTGTAGTTTTCATTCCATGTTGTAGTTTAGGGTAGTTTAGTTTAGGTTAGTTCTTCTTCCTCCCTTGTATCATTTCTTTTAGATCTTGTAATAGGAGAGAGAGTGGTACATGGTGAGAAGCAAGAGTACTTGTAATAGAAGGTGACAATCTATGAAAGGTGCTCTCTTACCCTATCTTTGTTTTCTTCTCTCTAACTCATTTTACATGTGTAGCTAACTTTTCTCTCATGGCAACTAACTGCTAACCACTAACTAGTCTATCTTTTTATTTGATAATCCCATGAATCTAATAGCTTCTACTTGGCCTTGCTCTTACAAGAGTCATTGATGGCTCATGATGATGGATCTAACACTCTAACATCTAAATCTATAACAAGCTAACATTACTTTATTTCATGCTTACTCTTATTGGTTTTGATAAGTTAAGTGTAGCTTGCACTTGTTGGTTGAATTTGTATGTGAAAGTTAACATATGAGCTATGTTTTGTAAAGCTCTTGAACAAGGACTAGTGATGGCCAATGATACATGTGAGGCAACTATCACTAAGAGGTTAGCATGTTGGTGGAGTCATTAGTAGTTAGTAGCCATGGGTTTTCTTTCTTTTTCACTTTGTTTTAGAAATATCAAAAATCACAAATATCTTCTTTTCTATGTTTCCCACTTCTTCGTGTTTCACCGTACTTCTCTTTTCTATTCTTTGTTTTCCTTTCTTTTCATTCTTTCAAACATTGAAGAACCGTTAACATACACGTGAACATACCGTGCAAGTTTCTATCGCCTCCCATCCTTATGGATTCGACTCGTTTTAGCCTCTATGCTATAACGGAAGTATCGAGGAAGCCAAAGCACACACACTTAAATCTTGATTTCGAAACATACACTTTTCGTGCGCGGTTTTCCCCCGATCAAATTTTGGCGTCGTTGCCGGGGATGGGAACAGTTTGATTTCATGTTTTTGTTAACTTTTCTTCTTTATTTTTGGTGTGCAGGTTAAAGTTATAGCATTGCAGAAGTCCACACTTGCTTTGGTGTGGTTGGGTAAATTCTTGTACATTCATATACTCTGTTGCTAATTTTTGTTTATATTACCTGTGCACTGTAAATAATTTCAAGAATTAAAACACGGTAATTGGATGCTTTAAAACTGCTTAGACATTTGCATCTAAGCACGTGTCTATTTTCATTCCAATATATTGTATTTTATTCTTGTGTTGTTGTGATATTGATAGGAGGTGTACATATGCCATTGCATATAGCATAGGACAAACACGTGAGTGATTTACTCTCTTTTTGTATTCATTCTTATCTATATTTCACACTTACACAAATTGAACTTAAGGGCAAAACCCAATACAAAATAAGGTGGGGAAGTTATTACCCTCCCTTAGCCCAAATATCACCCACTCACACAATCCAAGCCTAAATAAAATTTGCTAGACGTTGGCCCCTAGGGACATCTCAGACCCAATTAAGAGATTGACCTAAGGGAAAAGTTGTTAGAAATTGACTCTTGTCAAATCGGTGTCTAAGGTTGGGGATTGAGTGGCGAAACCTCGAAGAATAGTGGTTTGGCATAATTAGGCTCGTTGCTCCGGCACGAATACCTCCCACTGATCTTGCCCCTACCTGGCCGATTAACTCGTGGTCAGCTTCTGACAATATACCCCCCGTGGACAGTCTAATCAATTAGGAGTCGTCTAGGTCTAAGTTAACCCTAGCATAGGCTTGTTTTCTTTTTCTTTTTCTTTTTCTTTCTTTGTTTGTTTGTTTGTTTTTCTTTTTTGTAAATTATGAAATGAATTTTAACAACAATAATTCTTTTAATCATAATATGAATCCATATTTCACCCCGACCTCATATGACTCGGATAACTCCAACCCAGCTATATACAACATGGACCAATCATATATGCCGAGTTGGGATTATCTGGCTCAATATGACCCGTACCTCCAATCTTATGACCATAATTTTCAAAATAATTTTAACTCTTCACAGAGTCAATGGGGATTCACCTCCCCCGAGTCAAATTTTCAACTATCTTGTCCACAATTTTCACAATACATATTCCCTGATTCTGCTCCATATCCTTCTTTTCTTGTTCCACCAACCGAAGAAAAATCCAATTGAAAAGGAGTATGGAAGCCATTCTTGAGTCCCAATAACAAATTTTGCTCAATTCACAATCCTTCCCAAATCAAACTCCACAACTTCTTTTTTAGAACATCCAATTGAAGAAGAATCTGAGCTAGAACAGCGTTTGGAAGTCTTTTGTGAAAAATTGCAACGATTTTAAAATATGTTGGATTCATCATCTCAGTCAATTTTTAAGAGTCCTACTCATCTTTTCCACTCTCACCGATTCAAATGAACAACCATCAATACTGGACTTGAGTACGGAACCCTTGCGTGAGTCCAGCAGCAATCGCAAAATCTGATGGACTCACAATTTCACCACAATTTTCAAAATCAACTTTCATACTTACCTTTTCAAGAAGAACCAAGTGCAAAGAGTATGGAAGATATGATTCCGAATCCAAATTCTATTACACGGCCTATCAGTAGGTTAGACTCACTTATGAGCGAATTGATCAATGAGAACGAGGAAAGTCTTTCTTGTCAACCTTTGACCGATTCTTATATCCCAAACTCTACTGATTGGACCCATGAATCATGTCATTTTGGGAATCCAGATTTAATTTCAGAACACACATTTGAACTTGACCAAACTCCAAGTTATGAAAGTCGCTTGGACATTCTGGCAAGTTATCCCTTTCCTGAAATTGAAATCGAACCTGAATGTGATCCTAAACCTCATGTTAGTAATTTCATTTCACTTTTTGATTCAATAATGACTCTGGTATCTTTACCAGATTTTTTTTCTCTATTCGGAGTCAACATTGAATCTTGTATCAGTACACCGTGAAATTGAATCACCAATTTCTTATGATCACACTTCATTGATGGAGAAAGTGTGTGAAAATCAATTCTTTGATTTGGACCCTATTTTTGAACCAATTTTGACTCTCATTATTGACTCTTAACTCGATCAGAGTTAAATTCCTGAGTCGGTATCGATTTTTACTCCTGTTCCATTTGAGTCCAAATCAATCATCTTCCAAAATCACACATCATTGTTGAACAAGAATGTTGAAGAAATGACTTAGTAATTATTTTTGAAAATTGAAAATTAAATGGGGGTAAATTTTTAAATAAGACCATTCACTCAATCATTCTTTTACTGGGTTATATTAGAGAGGTCACTGGTGGGTTTCTGCAAGATCTATGATATCTTAATTGGGTAGCAACGCTTGGCCCAGTCAGACCACCACTGGAACCACCACCATGAGGTAATCTTCCTTCTCTCTCAATTTGTTTCATGTATATACACATTCACGATAAATTGAGGATAATGCATGAGATAAGTGTGGGGGAGGGTTTACTAACATAGGTAGTTTTACATTTTCTATTGTTGAACTTAGCCTTATTGAACATCCTCCTTACAATTTTCACTAGGAGAGCTCGTCATCATCTTCTTTTTATTCATCATCGTCGTAGGGAGTAGACTTGAAAGCAATCATCTTTTTCTTTTGGGGCGCCATTTCTTCTCTAGCCTTCCTCTCCATCTCATGAGTTTTAAGGTTGCCGATTGATTAGTCTTTAAAACTACATATTTCAACCACATCTTCACATTTATTTCATATTAAATTCTACTAATAAACACCTCTCTTACATTTTTCTAGGTCCATGGTGTGCAATGAAGAAGAAGACCCTAAATCACCATTTAATGGGTGATTAAAGGCCTATAATATAGCCATTGACTTTGGAGAGCTGATTCGTCAAAATCAGGGGCCCAAAACCAGAAACCGGGACATCCAGCTGATAGGGGACAGAAGCGACAACGCGCGGCTTGAAGCGCCGCGCACGTGGCCCTAGAACTGCCGCGAAACACGGCCGTACGGGTGCGGCCGCGCCTGTACTTTGGGCCAGGGTTTTCCCCTGGCCCCCCTTTCCCCTGATGCCTATAAATACCCCCTGGACTTCCAGAGCAAGGGATATGCAGAGTTTAGTTTTGTTTTCATTCCATGTTGTAGTTTAGGGCAATTTAGTTTAGGTTAGTTCTTCTTCCTCCCTTGTGTTTTTCATTTCTTTTAGATCTTGTAATAGGAGAGAGAGTGGTACATGGTGAGGAAGCAAGAGTACTTGTAATAGAAGGTGACAATCTATGAAAGGTGCTCTCTTACCCTATCTTTGTTTTCTTCTCTCAACTCTTTTTACATATGTAGCTAACTTTTCTCTCATGGCAACTAACTACTAACACTAACTAGTCTAATTTCTTATTTGATAATCCATATGAATCTAATAGCCTCTACTTAGCCTTGCTCTTGCAAGAGCTATTGATGACTCATGATGATGGATCTAACACTCTAACATCTAAATCTCTAACAAGCTAATATTACTTTATTTCATACTTGCTCTTATTAGTTTTTGATAAGTTAAGTGTAGCTTGCACTTGTTGGTTGAATTTGGATTTGAAAGTTAACATATGAGCCATGCTTTGTAAAGCTCTTGAACCAAGGAGTAGTGATGGCCAATGATACATGTGAGGAAACTATCACTAAGAGGTTAGCATGTTGGTGGAGTCATTAGTAGTTAGTAGCTACGAGTTTTCTTTCTTTTCACTTTGTTTTATAAATATTAAAAATCACAAATATCTTCTTTTCTATGTTTCCCACTTCTTCGTGTTTCACGGTACTTCTCTTTTCTTTTCTTGTTTTTCTTCTTTTCATTCTTTCAAACATTGAAGAACCCTTAACATACATGTGAACATATCGCGTAAGCTTCTACGCCTCCCGTCCTTGTGGATTCGACTCGTTTTAGCCTCTATGCTATAATGGAAGTATCGAGGAAGCCAAAGCACACACACTTAAATCTTTATTTCAAAACATACACTTTTCGTGCGCGATTTTTCCCCAATCACCGATAAGACCTATGAGTTCCATCTCTTCCTTGTCATTTAGTTCTTTTAATGTTGTACCCTTGATCTCCCATGATGGTGGTAGAGCACGAATGACCATTCTCACCTTTCGGTCGTTATCAATAGCATCACCTAGAGAAGTAAGGCCATTAGTGATTTTAGTAAACTTTGTAAGTATGTTATCAATAGAATCATTTCCATGCATGGTGAAATTATTTTATTGGGAATGCAAGAGATCAATTTAAGCTCTCTTGCTAGTGATCTCCCCTCGTGCGTGATCACTAAGTGTGACCAAATCTCATAGGCGGATTTGTAATGAATGACCCTAGTTATGTCATCATCATTTAAGGCTTGAAGGTATGCATAGTGTGCTTTTGTATTAGCATCAAATTCCTTGATAGCAATATCAGACCATGTGTCCTTATCACCAACGGATATACGAAAAGGTTTGGTCACCGTCTTTGCAATCCGGCTTCCTAGGGATTACAAGAACACAGTCATCTTAACCTTCCGTATGAGAAAGTTAAGGCTATCAAACTTAAGAGGGGTCTTAATTCCTTTGGCCATTTTTACTATTGTGAATAGAAAATGAAAATGTGAATGAAGTGATTAGGAAATAAGATCTCTTTAAGGTGGTTAAGCCAAACTCTAGAAACCAAGGCTCTGAACCAATTGAAATACACCTAGAGGGGGGTGAATAGGTATAATGCAAATTAAAATGCGAAATAACAACTAATTATGATGAATGATGCAAACCGATCACTCAAAACAAGAATTGAAGCCAAATTTCCTGTGAAGGGCTCTGAACTTCTCCTTGCGATTCCTCTAGATTAAGAGTTGAGGAACTCAATTGCTTTCTTGTTATGATGAGTAAAGACTGACAAATATGAATGAATAAGATGCAAGAGAAAGAAATAGAAGCAACAAAGATAGAGACATGCAATCGCAAATACGAAGAATTTGTTTCAAGTTCGAGCCATTGCTCTACGTCCCCGCTTTCACCACTGTGAAGGATTTCACTATCCAGCATAGAATCTTTCACAAAGGGACATAACAATAAGAAATTATAATGATCTGGAGTACACAACTCTACAACTTAATCTTCTACACAAGAGGTAGCACAAACCAATTTGAGCTTTTACAAAGCTCTTAGTGATCACAAGATCATAAATACTCTCTTCTTTACAACTTCCTATAGAATAAATATAAATAGAAGCTCAAGGAGTTTGTGAGAGTAAAATTCAGTAGAGAGAATTTAAGAGCTGAAAAATCAATTGAAAAGCTTTGAAATTGAAAAAACTTGAAAACTATAAAAACTTTAAAGAACTTTTCTCTTTTGAAGCAAACTTGATTTTCAAAATGAATTTTTGTTGTACTTTAATCTAATCCCAATGACCCTTTAGATAGGCAATAGAAAAACACTTTTAGTATAGTCCATCAGGTTATAAAGGGAATAATTTGACCCATAGAAGTCAAAAACGCACATTTACAATTTTAGGAGAAAACAAATATTTGAAAAATAGCCGTTATAAATTTTGACAGGACTATGGTCGACCGACTGGTCGACCGGCTGTTCATAATAAAACTAGCCATTAGACACGGTCAACCACTCAGTCGATCGGACTCAATTCAAAAAAAATGTCCTAAAGTGTTCGGTCGACTGCTCGGTCGACCAGACGCTAATAGAGAGTAGGGTGGGCAGTCAGTCGACTTGACGATAGGCCACTGGGGTTAGCGGTCGGTCGACCGACTAACATGCACAACCCTTTGCCAAAAGGGCGGTTGACTGTTCTGGCCTATACTAGGCCACGGTCGACTAACGTGCACAACCCTTTGCCAAAAGGGTGATCGACTGTTCTGTCCTGTACTAGACCACGGTCGACCGGTCGACCGTCCGACCTAGGCCAAAACAAAGTGTTCTGAGTATTTTGAAATGCAAACATTTTTGAAAATATTTTGTATTGGTTTAAAAAAAATAGCTATGTATGGACAATGAAATACATGTTCTAAACAAGATATTAAATTTTGGAAAAATTTGAAACATGTATCAAATACCTAACGCAAAACACCAATACGGGAAAAACTTTGTATTTTAGAAAATGCGTAGTTTTGTGTGTGTGACTTCTTGAGAATCAAATTATATACTACTCTTTAACATACTATTTTCTTATAAGGTTTTTTAGTGACTATAAGTGACTTCAAATGGGCTTCTCCAATAGCAATGTCGAGTGATTTGAGCTCCAATCCCATATTTGAATACCTTGAGTCTTCAATACCTTTCTTTAGAGAAAGAAAACCTCTTGAACCTTTTGAACCCTGAAACACAAACACTTGAACTTGATTAGTATAAAATAACTGCATATTGTAGGCTGTCTAAAAATCATTAAGACAAGTCGTCAAAAGCAGAGTCCCAAACTCCAGACGCAGGTCGAAACCCGCGTCTCAGCAGCACTGCAGCACCAAGGCGAGCGGGTCAAAACTCGCGTCTCAGCAGCACTGCAGCACCAAGGCGCGCGGGACGAAACTCGCGTCTCAGCCAGCACTGCAGCACCAAGGCGCGCGGGTCGAAACCCGCGTCTCAGTTATAACTTCCCTTGTTATGGGGTCAATCACCACCCACATAATGAGAAAGTTAACCCCCATTGTGGAGTGTTTTAGGGGGCACGTTCACCCCTGAAACCTCTATAAATAGCCCCGTTGCTATGGAGGGTAAAAAAAAGAAGGGAAAAAGAGATTTTTCAGGTCAGAGAAATCAAGGAGAAGAACTTGACTTGAGAGCTTCCACAGAGAAGGAAAGAGATTCAACTCTTCAAGTAACTTGCTGCGCACAAGTTAATCTTTGCCTGCATTCTCTTTGAGATTTCTGGTCGACAGAGCTGTGTTACTCCGTCCACCATCCAAAAAGAAAATCCCCAAAAGTTCCTGACGTTCACCCGGTCAACGGAAAACAAGATTCACTTTCCAACGCCACCTGAAGAACCCAGCATTAAATAAAGGGAGGATTCAATACTCAATATCCTCCCTCCCTTGTAGTCGGAGTATAAGTCCGTTGTAATTTTTCATTGATTCAAGGAAACTTTACGCGAATTTTTCTCCCACCAAACAAGAAATGGCGACTTCACTAGGGACTACCTTCTCCACTGACGAGCAAGTGGTGGCACAAGGTGACATCATCTACATGGGAAAAACGGTCGAATCACTTGTCGTGGAATTCGACCAAGCAAAGTATGAAAAATTCCTCTCTTCCGGCTCCAAGAGCCCAAAGGCCCGTGCCTACCGCAGGGTCTCTACGGGGAAATGCCCCGAAGTCTGCCATGAGATTCTAATAGATGCGGCAGCTCCGAAGGATGTTGTGGTCAATCGCGCCAGGCGTAACACCCGCGCCAACGTCTCTGAGGAGACCCGCGTGGTCAACCTCTCTGGTGTTCAGCCAGTCCATCCTCTTCCTCAGCACCAGGTCATCGGGGGTTCCTTTCCACCCCCACGACGGAACAGGAACGCTGAGCGGTGGCAGAGAAGGCGTGTGCGTCAACTACAAGTTGGAACGACTGATTGCTCAACGGAAGTAGGACGCGAGGCTCAGACCAGCGTACCACACCTGACACGTGAAGTCCGCGTTTGGCAGCCCAAACGCGAGGTTCACCAGACTGGCTCTTCTGAAGCCCCACTCCCCAAACACCAATGCAAAGCTCGCGCACCTTGTCAAGTACAAGAGGCACGCGGCTCAAGGTACGGGACCCGGCAGCCCTGTATTTCTCAAGCATCTCTACCCAGACGCAGTAATCAGCAGCGCGAGAGCTGCGTCTCTTATCAACAGAGACGCCAAGCTTACGCTCAGAAGCCGCGACGCAAGAGCTGCGTTCAGGCGCCCCGCGTCTCTGAACTCAGCATCCCAACTGTGCGAAGTAAGGATGCCTCCCGCCCTCGGTATTACGAGGCTAATCTCTTTGATCCTCCTCCCACGGATCTAAGGGATTATTTGACAAAGAAGAGAAGTGCTAATCGAATCACTTCGTCATGTTGCTGCGAACGGCTTATCACAATGCTCTCTGAATGCCGTTGCAATTCAGGTGTAAACCAGCAGTCTCTAGTTAGAAGCTGACCCTGATTCCCCGATCAGCCAAAAGAAATCGTTCCCACAGGAGAAGGATTTTCTCTGACATTGAATATCCTGAGCTCACTGCAAATATGGCAAGCAGGAGCAGGGGAAAGCAACCGGCGATCAGCTCCGATGATGAGTCTGACACAGAACTCGAAGGAGTGTACCGACACACTCGCACCCAGACCGGGACAATTCCCCCGATTGACTACAATGCTCTAGCCCGGGGCATTGAGGTGAATGACTCGCATTCCGCTATTGCAGAGTCACAGGCTTCAAACTCTTATATATAGAGAGAGGCCTTTATATACATGACCAGTAGTCCTGAGGAGACCGCCAGGCGCTTGGAGCAGCAAGCCCAGGTCCAGAGGGAACAATTAGAGATGATTCGTGCTCAACAAGAATCTATCGATTCCCTCAAGCAGATGCTGGCACAGTTGCTTGAAGACAAGAGGAAGTCAACGACAAAACCTCCTCTAAAAAGTCTAAAGGTAAACGAAAAGAGGGAGAAAGCTCATCTTCCGTACGTATAGAAGAGAAAGAGCAGCCTACTTCTGGTTCGTCCAAATCCTCGTCGCAAGGAAAAGACGACCGAGACCGGGAAAAGGTTCATTCTAGAAGAATGAATCAATTGGAGCAACGTCTGGAGGCCCTTACCAACCAAAAAAGGCCTGCAAGAAGCAGGGGTGGTCCAACCATATCCGACCGAGTGGGACCTTGTTCCATACCCTCCAAGTTCAAGGCTCCGACCCTCCAAGCATTCGATGGGAAAGGTTCAGCGAACCAACATATCTACTACTTTAAATCCCAAACAGGGATGTGGTAGATAATGATGCCATTCTGGCACGCTTGTTCATCGGCACCCTAAAAGGGCTTGCCTTTGAATGGTTCATGAAGCTCCCAGAGGGCTCCATCAAGAATTGGAGCGACTTGGAGAAGCTCTTCCTAACACGCTTCTTTGAAAATGACTCGGAGGTCACCATGCCTACTCTTTTGGCCACCAAGCAGCGAATGGGAGAGTCCGTTAAGTCTTTCGTAGAAAGATTTCAGAATGTGGCACTCCGATGTCCAAGCGGTATGACCTAGGTCACCCTGGTGGAGACATGCCGCCACAATCTACAAACCTCACTCCTCGTCCAAATAGGAGTTGCCGAAAGCCGCACCTGGAAGCAGTTGATCCAACAAGGTGAACAGGCTGAAGAAATTGTCGCCCGAGTTAGGGCAGAGGAAAACAAACTCCGACCTGAGAGGATAACAAGGCATGCGCCCGATACATCCCTCCAAGCGAAAAGGAAGGATAACTTGGCGACAGGGACCAAATCTCCCGTCAAACCTCACCGGTCAAGGAAGTGGATCTTCAAGCCAACCACGATCCAGCAAGCAGTATTTCTTCAAGGATAAACATGTCGACTCGCTCTTCAAATTACTCAACAAGAGCAACAGACTAAAGCTTCCTGAAACTAGGGGCCCTGAAGAAGTCGGTAAAACCGATAATCCCAAACTACTGCATGTATCATAGGATGTTGAGACACACCACCAAGAGCTGTTATGTCTTCAAGGACATCCTTCAGGCTCTGATTGACGCGGAGGTATTAAAACTCCGTCCAGAGCAGAAGAAGGTGGCGGCCAATATGACGTCATTCCTCCAATTTGGAAGACAACCTCCAACACCCTCTGGAGTAGTCCCTGTCCCAAGAGGAGAGCTGAGAATGGTCAACACAGACCCTCACCAATAGCAAGAGAAGGGCCTGGTACCCGTTTCCACACCTCGGGGAGAAGTCATGTGGGTTCATCCCGACCTTGTGGATGGCCAGCAATGGACCACTATAACCAGCAGGAAGTCCAAAGGCAAAGCTAAAGCTTCATCCTGTAATGTGGTATGTGCCTCTTCTCGGGAAGCGGAGACTGATGTTCCCTCACTGACTGATTCAGAAGAGGAAACGTTAGCTTTGGCCACAGAACCCAATCAACTTGTGGCGGAAACCCGTTCGGATCAGTCATAGTTCAAAAAGTATGACGAAATGGCGGTAACTCCTCCAAAACCCGCTGCAGAGTCAGCCAAGCCTTCCACAAAACAACCCGTGGAAAGACAGAAAGAGCTGCGGTTCTCCAGGGTCCTCTCAAAAGACATCGCGGAAGGTTCCGCAGCGCCTTACCACTTTGATGTCCTGACTCAACTGGCCAATATCCCGGCCCGAATTACTCTTTATGAGCTCCTCAGGCTATCGAAGTCAACCAGAGAAGCTCTACAAGAGTCCCTCGCTAATGCTGAGGTTTTCATGACTCAGGTGCCAATCGGACCAAAGAAGGAAGATGTAGAGGATTGCCTCCATACCTCCCATAATGTTCCCTGCATCACCTTCACGGCAGATGATATGCATGTCAAAGGGAAACATGATCGACCCTATACTTCGCAGGGTATATTGGATCATCTGAGGTGAACCGCATTCAGGTAGATCCCGGGTCCGCATTGAGCATTATGTCTCGCCGGGTCATGCAACATCTAGGGATTCCTACTCACCGTTTGAGCGCCACCCAGACTACTATTTATGGGTTCAATGCCAATAGTACCCGTCCAATGGGGAAGGTCAAGCTCAAATGCCAGATTGGGGACCTAAGGTCGGAGGTGACATGCTACGTGATAGATGCTGACACCTCCTACAATTTGCTGTTGGGACGACCATGGATTCATCTTAATTCTATCGTTCCCTCTACTCTCCACCAAGTCATGAAATACATCGACGGGAGTGGAAAGGTGTGAACGTTGATTGCCGAAAGACATCCGTTCAAGGGAGTGGAGAATTATTTCACAGATTCTCTCCGGTATCAGGACTTTATGGAAACAGATGAAATCTCGCAACCAGAGGAGCCCGACTCTGGTAATGAAGCAGACACCGAGCTAAAAAAAGAAGAGTGCATGTGGGAACTAGATCCACTTGTAACGGGCATTAATAAGCTCGATGTTGATAATACCACCGATGATGTAGACGGATGGTATATTAATGAAGAATTAGATTTGGCGTATTTCTCTGTATTTGCTTCTGATTCAGTGCCATCAGACACTAGTACCGAGGTGGATGATGGTCTCTGGTCGGCAATGGATGCTTTGACATCATTGCATGTACCAGTGAAATCGTCCTTCGAAACATACCAAGATGCTGGTAATGCGCAAGAATCCATATTCATGGTTCCAGCGAGATGGAAAGGCCAAAGACCAATTCTTTTCGGACGAGTTGAATCCGAACCAATGACCAGTGAAGAATCAGAAGGCGAGGAGGAATCCCCTCAGTTCGGTCATTATGAGCCAAAGGCACTCAGAATGATGGAAAGCATGGGGTATGATCTGACGAATGGTCCAGGGTTAAATTTCGGCAAAGGAAGGAGAACACTACTCCGATCTTTTGTACCAAAAGGGAAAACCTCTGATATTATCATCAGACTCGCAGGGGGTTGGGCTATGTGTCAACTCTGATCCCATCAGCTTCTGAGTCTGAAGAGTCATTATGCCATGATTACTCATCGGGCACGTCATCGTGGGAGTCAGATGTTAGTGTCGGCAACATCTTCAGAGAACTTTCAGTGAATATGGTTTCAACAAGCCACCTGAAAGACGGAGATGAAGAAATGATCCAATCTGATACAGATCCTTAGATCAAACACTAAATGCTCTTTGGGATACCTGCTTTGAACAGCGCGAGCGACCCACAGAAGATAAGGTTGTTCAGATCAATCTAGGAGATGAGGCTAATCCTAAGCCCATCTTTATAAGCGAAGGTCTGTCACCTTCGGAGAAAAAGGATCTAATATCTCTTGTGCAAGAATATATAGAGGTCTTTGCCTAGAATTACGAGGACATGCCTGGACTTGATCCTCAAGTGACTATGCATCGCCTCAACATTAATACGGACGTAAAGCCTGTCAAACAACAACAGCGACGGTTCCGTCCAGAATAATGGAGGCAATTCAATCAGAAGTCAGAAAGCTTATAGACTCTGGCTTCATTAGGGAAGAACAACATCCTGATTGGGTAGCCAACATCGTCCTCGTTGCTAAAAAGAACGGAAAGATCCGAATCTGCATTGATTTTCGTGATCTAAACGAGGCCTGTCCCAAGGATGAATTCCCACTGCCAATCACAGATGTCATGATTGACAACACATGTGGATTCGAGCGAATGTCCTTCATGGATGGATTTTCAGGATATAATCAAATCAAAATGTATCCTGACGACGAAAAACATACCTCTTTTAGGACACTACTGGGGGTATACTGCTACACCGTCATGCCCTTCGGACTGAAGAATGCAGGGGCAACATATCAAAGGGCCATGAATGCCATTTTCCACAAACACATGCGCAAAACGGTGGAATGCTATGTTGACGACATCGCAGTAAAAAGCCGCGCTAAAGGTGATCATATAACTGATCTAAAGGTTGTCTTCGACATCATGCGGGCCCATCAACTGAAGATGAACCCTACCAAATCTTTTCTGGGGGTGGCCAGCGGCAAGTTCCTAGGGTTTGTAGTGACTTCCACAGAAATTCATTTGGATCCGGAAAAGGTTCGCGCTATCCAGGAGATGCAACCTCCGAGAAATCTCAAGGAGCTCAGGAGATTGCAAGGACGATTGGCGTACATCCGAAGGTTTATCTCAAATCTCTCCGGAAGATGCCAACCCTTTACCAAATTAATGAAGAAAAGTGTTTCGTTCATTTGGGACAACGCTTGCCAGCAAGCATTTGAGAAAATTAAACAGTACCTCACACAGCCACCAGTCCTTACAACTCCAGTGTCCAGAAAACCTTTCCTGGTATACGTCCGAGCGATGGATCATTTTTTAGGAGCCTTATTAGCTCAGAACGATGATCAAGGACGAGAGCAAGCGATCTACTATTTGAGTAGAACAATGATCGGGGCCTAACACCGGTACAACCCGATCGAGAAGGAATGTCTGGCGTTGGTGTTCGCTGTTCAGAAAATGTGACACTATTTGGTAGGCCAGACAATAAACGTCATATCAAAAGTCAACCCCCTGAGGTTACTTATGACAAAGCCTTCATCGTTAAACGGCCGACTAGCAAAATGGGCCATATTGCTATCCCAATATGAAATGCACTTTTTACCATAAAAAGCTGTGAAGGGACAAGCTGTGGCGGATTTCCTGGCTGAGCATCCAGATCCGAGGGCAGCCAAACTTTACGAGCATCTCCCAGACGAGGTCGCTGAAGCCTGCCAGACTCAGACATCCTTCGAAAGGCAAGTGTGGCAACTTTTCTTTGACGGTGCATCGAGAACAAGCCCAAAAGGACATATAGTGGCAGGAGTAGGAGTAGTACTCGTCTCCCCACAGAACTATGTGATTCCTCGAGCTGTCTCGTTAACCGAGCCTTGTTCTAACAATGTAGCAGAATACAATGCCCTCTTGATTGGAATGCAACTCGCCGATGAGGTTGGCGTTAAAAATCTCGAGGCATATGGTAATTCTAAGCTCATCGTCAGCTAAGTTCGCGGGAGTACGAAGTCAGACATGAAGATCTAGTACCCTATTACAACGCAACTGTCTACATGGCCAAGAGGTTCACCAACTTTTACATTGACCATGTACCACGCAAGCAAAATGCGCATGCAGATGCACTAGCATCCCTCGCTGCCTCCTTAGCCCTTCCAGCCGGAGCAGTGGAGAAAATATTTGTCCACAGCCACAACCTGTATTGTCTGAGAATTGTTCTTGAGGACTACCAGGAGTCAACGGGTGAGCGTCAAGACAAAGAAGTTCTCGAGTCGTCAACCGGTCCAGAGTCTAGAGACTGGCGATTCCCTTACATTGATTATGTCCTATACGGCATCCTGCCTGAAGACACCAAAGAAGCAGCTGCCATTCGAAGGAAAGCCCCAAATTCTACTATAATACGATTACGCGAACATTGTATCGTCGATCGCATGACGGGATCTTGCTCCGCTGCCTTTCACCAAAAGAGGCACATGAGATATTGAAAGAAGCCTATGACGGTATGTGTGGAGCCCATCAACCCGGCCCAAAACTTGCATATCGACTCCAAAGGTTGGGATATTACTGGCCCAAGATGATTGCTGACGCCATCACTTATGCCAAAGATGTCACGCCTGCCAAGTGCATGACGATTTCATCCATCAAGCCCCAGGGTACCTTCACTCTACGACCTCTACCTGGCCATTTGAAATGTGGGAATGGATGTAGTTGGCCCTATCAGCCCACCATCATCAAAAGGACATCGGTTTATTTTGGCCATAACCGATTATTTCTCCAAATGGGCTGAGGCCATTCCTTTGAAGGAGGTGAAGTCATCTGACATGATCAATTCGTCAAACATCATGTCATTTACCGTTTGGGGTGCCTCGGCGAATTGTCCATGACAATGGATCCCAGTTCGTCAGTCAGGCTTTCCAGAGGTTCTGCGCTAAGTTCAGAATCCAGAGTGTGTCCTCAACAGCATACTACTACCCCGCCGCTAATGGTCTCGCAGAAGCTTTCAACAAGACCATCGGCAAACTTCTCAAGAAATTCATCTTGAAAAGTCAGCGTGACTGGGACGACAAGCTAGGTGAATGCTTATGGGTCTATTGCACAACTATGCGAACCCCGACTAAAGCTACGCCATTTTCTTTGGTATATGGGTGTGAAGCCGTGCTTCCACTGGAAATCCAAATTCCATCTCTACGCGTCGCCTTGACAGCAGAGATGACAAATGAGGAGAAGCATCGACAGCGACTCCAAGAGTTGAAAGCCTTAGATGATAAACGTTTGCAGGCCCAACAACAAATCGAGCTCTACCAAGCCCGGATTACTAGAGCCTTCAACAAGAAAGTTAAAGTGCGAACTTTCAAGAAGGTGACCTTGTCTTAGCCGTCAGAAGACCTATGGTGATGACACATAAGACAAAAGGAAAATTCCAGCCCAAATGGGAAGGACCATTTGTAGTAGAGTCAGTCTACTCAAATGGATCATATCGCCTCATAATTGCAAATGGCGATACACTCATGATGCCAATCAATGGCAGGTTCCTGAAGAAGTACTATCCTTAATAGTACTCCTCCTCTGATCAAGTTAAAAGTACACCTCTGATCACAGCTCCAAATCCAAGAAAAGTTCCCTTCTTTTATTAGGTCACATCATGGTAGATCAGTGACAAGCTAATTAGGCATTGATTGTACCATTAAAGAAACAAAAGACGAAACTTGGATTCTAATATTCCTATCTTCATTAACGTCCGACGCCTCCGACGGATAAGGACAGAGGAAAATGTTGGCTTCTAAGACCAACATAAGTCTTCGACAACTCATCATGCTGAGGGGAATAGCATGGCTAGCCCAACTCAAATGGTAGTTGGTAAAGACACCTCAAATCCGTTGATGGCTGGCTGAGGGTTTGCTAAAAATCCTAAGTGGATATAGTTCCACTCTCTCATCCAAAATCCCTTACCAATTCTCATACACAGAATGGTAGGTCTACAAAATACAATCATTGCTATGTTAACACTATACCTCTGGTAATGAAAATTTTCAATACTCCCTATAAAGTACAAACTTTACTTGTCAACCCTATATGGAGTAGCAAACCTTCAAATTTGTCAGGTTAACACTATACTCTGGCACTTCAAAACTTCACTTGTCAATTCTCATCAATAGAAT
The DNA here is from genome assembly GCA_038442645.1 of Agave tequilana. Lineage (NCBI taxonomy): Eukaryota > Viridiplantae > Streptophyta > Magnoliopsida > Asparagales > Asparagaceae > Agave > Agave tequilana. Next base: position 9,632 of record JAVJIF010003585.1, on the reverse strand, counting down.
GGCAGCCCTCAAATTGCTCGTATCGCAAACCAATTTTTGTCAAGTTAATATCACACCTCTGACAAATTATTGTTAAGTTAACATTACACTTCTAACGGTAATCAAGTCGCTGCCAAGTTCAATGTTAATCTCCGACAGCCATTTTTCCCTCAGACTTCCATATCGAAGCTGAAATGAACGATGCTAAGTTTAATACTACACTATTTTCATTGTATTTTGCAAAGGGGAAAACTTACAAAAAAAGGGTTTGAGGAGCTAAATTACAAGTATTCTTAAAAAAATTACAAGTAGATCTCCTCAGAGATTTTGGAGAAGTGTGCCGATAGGAGTCTGGTCAGCGCATGACCACTTTGTCCCTTTGACGATGCGAGCGATGAAATCCCTTCTCGCCTGGTTCTGGGAATCAGAGAATAGAAGGTTGGTAGAACCCTCTTGCTGCTTCTCAAAATCGCCTTCAATTAGGAATTCCTTCTCGCCTGGTTCTGGAGATTCCTTGAGAGGAAGGATGACGTTAGGGTATCAACACCCTGGATAGAGAAAGCAATTTTCTAAAAGATCTCTGAATTCGAGAGCACACGGTGCTTTGTGAAGAAGTCTCTGCTTGTGGAGTCTTCTCTCTTGCGTATCGCCTCTCCCAAGCCCCTTCGAAGAAGTCCTCTCTCCTTGTGCTCCTTGCGGGCTATTTATAGGGAGAGCAAGGGTATAATCGTCCCTAAAAAAATATAGAAACAGATTGAATCGAATCTGTTTGAATCTGGAAAGTAGCCTTGCTGCGAGGCTAAGATCAGCTTCTGCGAAGCTAGGATTGGCAGGTCGGTTGATCTTCTTGATCCTTTCCATATCGTTGGAGGATTTCCCCTGATCTTCTTACTCATTTTAGGAGAGTCAAGAGATTGTGGCAATCAACTGCCAAATTAGATCTCTGATTTGATCTTGATTGGATTTGATCCGATTAGATTTGATCTCATCTGGAGATTTAATTGGTCAAAGGTTGACCATAGCAGACCAATGGCGGAGCTGCCCGCATTGAGCTCATAGCGGAGCTAGAGGCTGCTTCTGGCGAAGTCCGAAATAAACCCTTTGGCGGAGCTGGAAGTCCTCTGTGGCGAAGTTGCGAGTTAGCTTCCTGGCGAGGCTTTGGATGGCTTCGAGGCGAAGTCGAGTGATATTAGCCTCTCAGGCGAGGCTATCCCTTTGAGCTCATGTAATGCTAAGTGCTAGCATTTTAAACCTGCTGAGGTCTGTTTAGAGGCAATCCGGGTTCACTGTCTGCTTGCTGGATCAGTGGAGTCCAAGTTGCTTCCTTGTCCCTCGGAGATGGGTGAAAACTGGTCTTCAGCTCGTCTGTCACTTGTCTTTTGTAAATGTCAACAAGTTTAGACATTGTTCGGACCAATAAGAATCTTGTCTTTTTTAAGTGTCAACAAGACCCCCTTCAAAGTTTTCAGAAGTCTGCAATGGCTCAGACTTTGAAATACTTTGAACTGATTTGATCGGTGGTGTGTGGAGTATGAACATCGCCATGATGGTTGAGTTCAGCTTCGCTTTGGATCCTGCTTTGGGATGTAGATTCGCCGAAGAATCATGTAGATTCGCGTCTGGGTAGCTTCGCGGCTAGGTAGCTTTGCATCTGGGCTTCTGGAGATACGTTCGCCCTGGAGCGTTCGTCGCTTTCCCGAGGCCAACTGCCGTGGGCCGGTTACGAGGAGGATTACTCCTTTCTTTGTACTGATCGAGGGAGATATTCTCCAATTTGCACGTTTTCGAGGGAGGATATTCCTTTCTTCAAGGCACCATAAGTGCCTTTATGAGGGAGACGTTTCTCCCTTTACACGGTTCCAAGGGAAACCGTCCCTTTTCTCAAGGCGCAGTAAATGCCTTAAATGCGCTCGTGCTTCCACGCTTGAGACGGCAGCGCTCAGGCCATGGGGCCTATAAATAGGACACTTGAGCTCCTCTGAAGAGAAGTGATCTGCTCTTCTCCTCTTCTCTTGGTTGAGAGAGATACTCAGATCTCTGAATTAGTGAGAATGGCCACTCTGGTCGTTATCTGGCCAAGGACCGGTAAGTCTTGATCATTCAACGACTTCACCGATTTTAGAGAATTCATCTCCCTTAATTTAGCTTTGACAGCTGCTTCAGGGATTAGTTTCCCTTGTTCTTCATCTTGCAATTGACTGGTCTGCAGAGAAGGATTTTGACATAGCTTCCCCAACGAAGCTATCATTCTGACTTGATCACAGAAATATCATTGCCTGTTAAGTCCGCTCCATAGGCAGAACTTGGGACCTGGTATCTTCAAGGTTGAGCCAGTCTTGCCATATAGGTGAGGCTAAGACTGTGTCCCATAGGATCAGTCTGGCTTAGCCATATAGGCGAGGCTAGGACTTGGCGTTTGCTGAGCTAGCCCATAACTGCTGTGCGAGCGAGGCTTATCCTCTGCTTTAACTGAAATCGGATTGCTTCGCCCCAAAGAATCCGACTTAGTATTTTTTGCAGCTTCTCCCGTGTTTAACTGCTAACTTGCTTCCAATTTTGCATTGCAGTGAGCTATGTTCGCCGATCTTGTGTCTTGATGAAAGAGACCGAAAAGTTGCCTTATGCTTCCCCGGTTGAAGCTTTACTTTTAAGTAGGAGGAACAACTTGGGGCAGCCGATGTGTGTCCCAGAGGCTGTTGGCAGCCTTTTATCCGAGATGATTCGTTCTGAGGTGAGGCTGATGGCCGCTTATCTGAGATGATCCACTTTGGGAAAGCAGACGTCACACCTGTGAGATCACTGACATCACTGCCAATTCCCATTATAGGTGATTTATCGTGTTGGCGGCGATAAGTTCATTGTCGATTTTCATCAAAGGTGATCCAGCTTCCTGGTGGCAAAATCTGCCATTATGTGAAAAATTATGGCCCTGTCCTTGTGGCACAACTGGTCACGGCCTTTGTGCAGGAGGAAGGCCTTTCGTGTCCAGTTAGTATGGTTTGGAAGCAGATAAAATCACTTGTATGTCTCTTGAGCAAATGATACAACTTTGATGTAGTATCAATGTACCTTTCCTTTTAAATTAATGAAAGTTCATTTTCTGCTCATCTGATTTTAGCCTGCCTTCTTTGAGAATTTGGCCATAGCGGGGCTAAACTTTGTGCAGAGTTAAGGACATGGTCCTTTTTGAATGAGCTTCGCACGATGCTGGCATATCGGCAAACTGTGCCTTTAGTGGGCTAAGGCAATCTTTTTGGCGAAGTTCTTGATGAACTCGTGCGAAGTCCGCACTTTGGCTCATTGGCGAGGTTAAGCCTTACTGGCTGAATCAGCGCTTCTTGGGAAGGCGCTTTAGGCGACGTTTTGAATTAATTTGAAATGACAGCCTGTACTGTTTACGAGGCGTCATTTCAGGCGCTGATTGGCCTATAAAAGCCCGATCGGGCTAAGAAAGAGCAGATCTCTTCTTTTAGAGAACTTTTGACTCTTCTTCTTCCTCTTTCTTCTTCAAGAATTCAAGAACTTCCATAGTTCTTCAATGGCGCCTAAAAGACGAGCGGGGAAAGAAGTGGCAACTTCTGCAGCGGAGGGTCCTTCTCCTCCTCCGGTCATCGAGCGACCGATCGCCGGTAGGGATCTTTCCCTTTCGATTAGAGACTGTCGTCTCTCTTTTAAAGCCAATGTCTGGCTGTCTTTGGATGAATCCCAAAAATGATCAAATTATGATCTGGTATTGTTAGGGAATCCATTTCCCTGCATTTCCCTTGTTTTCTCGAACGGGAATTCAAGAACTGAAGAGTTCTTCTTCAAGCTTCTAGGCGAAGCTATCCCTTGGACTGTCTTCATCCTGTCTAATCAACAGGATATGGGTCTGTTCCCTCAATCATGGCCGTCAAGAATGATTTTGACCATAATGCCCTTTTGATGACGTCAGCCCTTAGGGCTATACCCCTTTCTGCTTAAGCGAAGTTAATACTTGAGCATTTTCTGTAAAATGCAGACTTGTCCGCGAGATTAAGCTTTGTTGAAGTTATCGCCTTACCAGCTTTGCTCACCGGGCGAGACTATGCCTTGGTAAAATTTATATCTTCATGTTCGCTTGGCTGGTGAACTAATCATAGTTCGTTTGTTCTTGCAGTGCACTATTCTCCTGGTCCTTCAAACAGCCTATTCGGGATGACCAGGGGAGTTGACGGCAATATCAGCTTGCAATTTCAAGGGCAAGCTTCTCTGTTTAGCGAGCGAAGCTCCATCATTCGGGACACGCTCATTCATAGTGGTGATCAATATACCATGAGGAGTATCCTGACCACAGCTCCTCTTGAAGACATTGACCGTCAGACTTATAGGAAGCCTGACTTCATGTTTGGGGACGCCGCGCTAGATCCTGATCACCAACTACATGCAGGAGAAGGGCAATGGATTTTCCGGTTGGGCAATGAGAAGTTTTACCTTCCATCCATCAAGCGGCATTTTTCTCTGTCTTCCTTCCAGTGTGTGACACAGGCTCGGAAGATGGCATGGGATATGAGCCGAAATACCGACTCCGTCTACATAGGGAGATTGATGCTTCAGTCCCCTGGTTATGCAAGAGCGGGGTCTCCTTGTTGCATAATGGGTCTACATCCTGGGAATGTGTCGCGAGATATCCCAGTGGGAGAAAATCCTGCAGTGGCGTTGACCTTTGGCAACCAATTCTTCAAGGTTAATGGGAACTACCCGGCCACTGATTTCAGGGCTCCAGGTTGGATTCACCCTCCGAAGACGTGGTGGGGGGATTTAACTGTATACATCCTCACTCATTTCGAGAAGGATTTGGTGAGGCTGAACCTCTATGAGGCCGTCAGGGCGACCTGCTACGGTATTGAGATGAACGTGGCGTGCTTCTACGCCATTTTTGAATTGTATGCCCAGCTTCAGGGACCTTCTTCACCCCTGTTGGCGAATTGGGTATGGCCTTGCATGAGATGTGGGAAGTCTCTGCTCTGCCTTTTGGGTCTCTTCCCTATGAAGAATACTTCCCGTGCGAGGCAGAATTGGCTCTTCTGGAGAAGCAGGAGCCTGCCTTGTTCGATACCTACCGAGAATTGATGTGCCACTTGTACATCTGCTCCAGTATGCATGGGGGCAGTAAGGGAACCTCCTGTAGCTTGAAGAGCTGGGAGATTATTTATTCCCGGATATGGAGAATACTCCTGAAGCAGCTCACTGTGGAGTTGCTGATGAAGACATTTTTGACCGGATGCAAAAGCACTCCCAAGGGGATCTAGTTGTGAAGGAAGACGATGGTCCCTATAAGCAGGGCGATGTCCTTCGAAGTTTCCATCATCAGGCTCGCAGGCCGATGTCTCAGAAGGCACTTCTGGCTGGTTTCTTAACAGTCTGGCTGAAGAGGTGCGTGGTGCCGTCTTCTTCGGGTGACGTCGTTCATCCGAATGTTTTGCTGCCCGCTGTTCGTTTGGTTCATGGTCGTCCTCTGGGACTTCTCTCGGCCAGGTGTGCTGTATCCAGAGAGGCCTTCGTGCATTGACAGAGGCTTTTTGCAGGCCACCAGCAACGAAGCGTGGAAAGGGGGCCATTTTGCCTTGTGACGGACCCAATCCTAGGATAGGTCTGCCCTATACTTATCTGATGGCGTGGTTCACCTTACATTGTTCTTCTTTAATTGAAGCTGGAGAGGACCCCCGCAAGATGTTCGAATGGCGCTCCTCCGCCGATTCGAAGGATGCTCATGGCAGAAGACGTACGTGGCTGAGGCCCGTAAATTAGTACATCGCTATGACGTCTATAGTCTCTTCCGCTGTTTTCCCCGTGTTCGGGGTGCAGGCTATGGGGAAGAGTTCAAAGATGTGGGGGAGGGGCATTCGTCCCTGAGCCGGGGAGTTTTTGAGTGGCTGGTCAGTATTCGGCCTTCACATCTATTACACCGGAGCGGGGATAGCTGCTACTTGGAGCCTTATGTCCCAAGTCGGTTTGCTTGACAGTTTGGATATGACCAACTGTACGTGGGCAACCCGAATCTCAATCTGGCTTTCATGGGGAGCCTTATTGATGGGGCTCGTGCCTGGCGATTCTTTACTGCAGGCGGTACTGGGGCGCGGCTGCGTACGCCGTTGAAGAGTCCCAATCTTCTAATGACCCTGTGCTTCTGTCAGTGGTATGCCACTTCCAACTCCACACCTCTTGAATTCAAGGTCAATAGTTCTGGTGTGAAGTTAATTTCTCAGCGGCTGAGACGGAAGGCTTCTGAGAAAAGGGAAGGCAAAAGGGTTCGCACCCCAGGTATAGAGGAGTTTGTTGCTGTGGAAGACAGCGAGGCCTCAGATGCCGAGAGTCCTTGCTTCGAGGTGGAAGCGGGGGCTGAGACTCCTGCAACTGGCTCTGGTGTGATGGGGACAGCTCCCCCTCGTCGTGTAGAAGAAGTGGAGGAAGAGGATTCTGAAGTCCACTTCAAAAGAAAGCAGGAAGGTAGCTCTCGTAGAAAATCGTTGGCGAAGAAGCCCCGCCGCCAAGCTCCTACGATTGTCGTAGAGGGTTATCCCTCTACAGCGATTTCTCCTGCTGCCCCATTAGCGGCTGAACCGTTGGTTGCTGAACCGACTAGCGGTGAATTTGCTCCGGGTCTGGGTAAGATTAACCCCGTCCATATAATACGCCTTTTTGTGTGTTCCTTGACTTACTATCTGCTTTCTGATGCAGGGGCTGAGGCGGCTGGAGAGCAAGGGGAACATTATGATCCCCTATTTACTTATGGAACTAAAGCTGGTTCTTTTGCCCATCCGGGGAGTCCGGAGGTGATGTGGCCGACATTGGTCCCTCGGGCGCTGGGACTTCTAAAGGAAGTCCTGTGACATCGAGCTCTATTGGGTGGTCCACAGGATACTCGACAAGCGAAAACGGGCCGGCTAGTCGTGCTGATTCTGTCAAGAATTTTCCGATGGATCCCCTGGAGACTGATGTGGCTGATGAGATGTTTGAGGCGACATCATCCTTGGGTATTGTCCTAACCTCTTGGCTTCTTTTGCATGTTGTGTCCTGACTAACTGCAGTCTTGTTACAGGTGTTCGGCCTCAAGATGCATCAGCTTTAAGAGAGCCAGAAGATTTCCCCGAAGAGTCAAGGGTGACATGAGCGCTTCGACCGCGGCGGATGCTGCTGTGCTGGATGCGCTGTACGGCGACCTGCCTTCTTATCGGCCCAAGTCGGCCGAAGGACCAGAGGTTGAAGGGGCAGCAGTTCCGGAGGTGTCCTCACTCCCGACTATATCAACGAGTGAGGTGCCGACAATTTCGCCAAGTGGGGAGCTGAGGGTGATTACAAGCCCTACTTCCCAACTCTGGTGGTTGAGCCTGCTGTTCAGGAGATGGTTGCCAGCCCTACCTCAGCGGTGGCTAGCGCACTGATTTTCATGAAGACTCCATAGAGATCACTGACAATCTGTCCTGCTGTTGATGTTCCCATTGCTCCTTCCACGATAGTGTCGACCAGGCTGGTGGATTTCTCTGAGGTTACCTCTCTACCAGAAGTGGCTGAGGTTGAAACGATTATATAGGTCACCTCGTCGACAGCTTTTATAAAGGCTTAGGGCAAACTATCAACCTGGTTTTGAAGGGCTCGACTATGCCGTTTCTCAAAGTTAAAGGTGGTCCTCTCCCGTGGCATCGAAAGTATTCGGGATTTTGGGGTATCACCAGGCTACTGCTTTGGAACTCCTGGTGGATGAATTTGAGAAGGATGTAGAGGAATGGCGCCGTCTCCACTGTTCGGACCTGGAGTCTTTAGTTGATGAGCGGTTCGCACGTCTTGTCGCTCAAAAGCACGAGGCCCGGCTTGCCGCTCAAAAGGCTGCTAAGGCTATCTCTTCTGACTTGAAATCTTTGGAAACAAGGCAAGCAGAGGTTGGAAATGCCATCGATGCCTCCACCAATGCTCTTCTTGATGCTGAAGATAGGATTGCGAAGGCCAAGGAGATGATTAGGAAGGGAAACCTTCTCTTGTCCAAGGCTGAACCAGTGCGTCTTGAAGAAACTGCGCGGCTTGAGCAGCTCAAGGCTCAAAATGAAGAGCTCTCACAGCAGGGATTGTCACAGAAGGCAACTTTGGCCGAGGTTGAAGCTCGTCTGACCCAGGCAATGGATTTCAATGAGGCCGAGCTGAGGTCGCAAGCGCTTGCCCAGGCTACTGATGACAGGACGACAAGGCTGGTCTCCCTTGGAGAGCGGCTCAGATCTTACAGTGTGCGCCTGTAGCTCCATGTACTTTATCCTTTTGGAATGAGAAAAATTTTCTTTTGTCGAATCTCCATCTTGTTCTTCTTTCTGAATTGCGATTCAAATTGTATTGCAATTTCTTGAGAACATAGTTCTTGTTGGGTTGGATAATGAGACTTGGCTATCTGTCAGTTCAGAGGTCGCGATGACATAACTGGTTGAGACGCTACCAAGCCCGAAACCGGTCCTTGTCGGATCGAAAGATGAGACCTGCCTTTTGTAAATGTCAACAGGGCTCGGGTTGAGACTTAGCTGTCTGCTGGTTCAGAGGTCGCAATGACATAACCGATTGAGACGCCCACCAATCTTCAAAATTGGTGATACTCGTCTTTTGTAAATGTCAACGAGTATCGAGACCTGTCTTTTGTAAATGTCAAAACGGCTCGGAATTGAGACTTAGCTGTCTGCTGGTTCAGAGGTCGCAATGACATAACCGATTGAGATGCCACCAAGCTTCAAAAATTGTGATACTTGTCTTTTGTAAATGTCAACAAGTATCGAGACCTGTCTTTTGTAAATGTTAACAGGGCTCGGAATTGAGACTTAGCTGTCTGCTGGTTCAGAGGTCGCAATGACATAACGATTGAGACGCCACCAAGCTCAAAAATTGGTGATACTTACATTTGTAAATGTCAATAAGCATCGAGACCTGTCTTTTGTAAATGTCAACAGGGCTCAGAATTGAGACTTAGCTGTCTGCTGGTTCAGAGGTCGCAATGACATAACCGATTGAGACGCCACCAAGCTTCAAAAATTGGTGATACTCGTCTTTTGTAAATGTCAACGAGTATCGAGACCTGTCTTTTGTAAATGTCAACAGGGCTCAGAATTGAGACTTGTCTGTCTGCTGGTTCAGAGGTCGCAATGACATAACCGATTGAGACGCCACCAAGCTTCAAAAATTGGTGATACTCGTCTTTTGTAAATGTCAACAAGTATCGAGACCTGTCTTTTGTAAATGTCAACAGGCTCGGAATTGAGACTTAGCTGTCTGCTGGTTCAGAGGTCGCAATGACATAACCGATTGAGACGCCACCAAGCTCAAAAATTGGTGATACTTTCTTTTGTAAATGTCAATAAGCATCGAGACCTGTCTTTTGTAAATGTCAACAGGGCTCAGAATTGAGACTTAGCTGTCTGCTGGTTCAGAGGTCACAATGACATAACCGATTGAGACGCCACCAAGCTTCAAAATTGGTGATACTCGTCTTTTGTAAATGTCAACGAGTATCGAGATCTGTCTTTTGTAAATGTCAACAGGGCTCGGATTGAGACTTAGCTGTCTGCTAGTTCAGAGGTCGCAATGACATAACCGATTGAGACGCCACCAAGCTCAAAAATTGGTGATACTCATCTTTTTTAAATGTCAACGAGTATCGAGAC